>QKMX01259701.1:0-12229 GCA_003401595.1 Venustaconcha ellipsiformis | reverse complement strand
TATTCGCCATATGATTTGTATTCTTTATATATATATATGAATTTACTTGACTTAAATGTTTCAAAAGTTATAAATCGTCTAGATCTGTTGTAGCAATGAGCTGAAATGGAAGATAGTTCCTATCTTGCTACGTGTCCCTTTCTTGCATGTCTTGTATGCTTAAGAATAACGATTGTTACATCATTTTTTACAATATTCAAGCTTGCTTGACTTTGTTCTTAAAATCATTATTATTCCAGAACAGTGGCTTCATTCAATTGATTGTTGAAGACGTTTGTTTCTTACAAAAATAGTAGGACTACATTTAAGGACATTTCAAAGGCATGTCAAAGGTTTCACATTAACATATATTTGGAAATCACTCTCACACAACTATACAAAACTATACGAAGGTCAATTTAATATTAAGCTCGTGACTACCGGTTATATGGAAAAAGAACTGACACATCAAGCCATTTGAGACGCACCGCAATGTGGGTGAAAGGCATATAAAATAATGTATAACATTTGTGTTATCTGAATGGAAATGTTGTACTTATTCTCCAGATGCATCTGTACATTTCTAAATTATTGTATGTTATTTTATAAGCTGTCAGATCACTACATGTAATGTATTGAGTGATTCTACCATATTAATTGTCCTTCCTACATATTATTTGCATTCTGGGACTTGCTTTCAGAACATTCATTGAGACATGTAAATTGTAGTTTCCGTATTCAACCAGTTCTTACACACATGTAGGGTCCAAATCCTATCAATCATGATTTTAAATTTTCTAACTGCTGTGCTTTTATTTTCCTTATTTTAGGAATCGAACTTTGTTGTACATTTATTAGCCTCGTAAATATGAACGTGGGTGAACCCATCATAATACATTTGTAAAGGGCGTAGTTCAGTTATGTAAAGATTCTGCAGACTTTTTCACTTTCATAATAGTTTGTAAACGGACCTTTGAAAGAAGTTTTGAAATATGATCAATATGTATACAAATTAAATACATGTGTTAAGGATCCATCTATCATTCCTTTCAAGTTATTGTAAACATTCTATATTGACATTCGTTCAAATCAACGTGTATATTGATTGATTAAATATTTGTAGCATGTGTGGTGGCGGATGCATAATGGAATAGTTATGCTAAGTGAAAGATGCAATGGGATGATATTTAGAGCAGTGAAATGTTGCATTTTGAACGTTTGAACAAGCTGCTGTCAGTTGATAAATTTATCTTGATATTACAACACCTATTCTTTTATCAACTGTTCGAAAAATGAATTTCTATTTTTTACGTTCTATCAGTTAACGATTTAAAATGCTAGATGTAGGCAGTAACCTGTATTTTGTGGTGAATAGGGGCATCATACCCAAAACCACATTGTCAGCACAGCCCTGAAACAGAATGGGGTGTTGGTCGAAGAGTCTAGGTCTATGTTAAGACAGTACACCATTTATATTAAGGCGTACATATTAGATCCGTTGTGATAAACCAAAGGTTCAGTTGTATGTGAAACATATCCCTCCTTGGCTGCCATCTAGATTCAACCAATTGAATTGCAATGTATGTAAACAGATTGTTCAAACGCGTCTTCTTACCTTAGTCAGAATATAATTTCATACAGAAAAAGACATCAGGGTAAGTCTACTCTCATTAATGTAATTGTTCTTTAATATGTGCACAAAGTGTCTCAATGGGCTGCCACGTGTAAGATATATTCCCGACAATGTACTGTAATATATTAAAGACAGTAAACGACACCACAGCTGACTGTTGAATACACTGTCTAGACCATTATGATATTGCAACAATGGTACTGAAAAAAACTCGAAACTCCAAAACATTGACAGTGTTTGACATCCCTTGTCGACATCCATGTTAACTATTATACACTAATGAACAATATAACATATTTTTTTTCATTTTTCGTGACAATAATGATTTGGGTTGTTTTTAAAATCGGTAGGTAGGTAGGTACATATAGAAGTTTGTGCAAATACTTTGACGCCTACCCACCTTATGACAGGTATATTCCATGAAAACGGACATACTGTATTTGGCAGGAGACAAATTTATTTTTTAATGGAGATGTATCCAGGAATGATAAAGGTGAAATCGAACTGCTTATCGGATCCTACTTGTTGTGACATCTGGATAAAAAAGGAGTGGCGGTGTGCAATTTCCAAATTGACATTTTCTTCATTTTCAGAAACCCATTGTCTTACTTAATTTGATGAAAATGAATTGAGTCTATATGTTTTAAAATTGCTGAAACACATGTTTATATATTCTGTTTAATTTGCGGACAAAGAATGAAAGTTATAACAAGTCACGTTTGTCGGTTGACCTCTGCGATTGCCATGTACTCCTTTCATAACAAGTATTTATTTTCGTTTGATCTAACAGTATGCACATCTGTTCATGGCTAGCTTTCAATTTTCCTGACATAATGTTCTGAATTGAACACTTTGCTAGTGAATAGTTTGATATAGTTTAAAGAAAGCAATATTTCGTGTTAGATATTTCTTTGTCATCTATAAATATTTTTTTTAATATTGCTGTTGTGATGGATAAAATTCCTTTCCGATATGACCTTGCCGTGACATAGTTTCAGTAAGCAAAAACTGAATCCATAACTATCATGCGAGGTGTAATAAACACCATTTGTTTATTTGAATAAATACCATTATATAATAAAATAATCTTACTGGAGTTATCTTACTAAAAATCGGGATTCAAAAACATAAGTAAATAACTCTCCTGTCAAAACTATCCTAGATATAGATTTGATTATTTATAGGTCGCTTAGGACAGGGCTGCATTCACTAAATAGCTGTAATGCCTTTGACCAGGGTATCTTCAAAATTTTTGCAGCCATTGGTTTGCATTGCATAATTTCAAGTTTTAATTATGTGCTTAGAGATTGTTCTAGTTTTTTCACAACTTTTGGCCCTGAGAGTCCAAAAGGAAACTTTTGCTTAATGAAAATATCTTTCATCATACATAAGTATTGACTATAATTTATTTCAGGTCTGTGATTCTGTAAGTTTTTTACATTGAAGTAACTCATTTCAATATTCTTGTAGACTAAGAAGTTGGAAAATGCATATAGTCATTCAAATGTATTACTAAAACGTTATATGTTGAGCATTATATTACAGGCTTTGACGGTTGTTTGATATTGTATTGCATAACGTTATTTTATATGGGTGTTTAGATATAATGCTAATTCTTTCCAGATTGAAATTGTGAGATTGCCAGAGGGATTTATGTCGGTCTTTGAACTATTTTAATATATGCTGCAACATGAGCAAATGCTTTTTAGAAAGACAGTGTAATATTTAGAAATTGGACGATTTCTGTTTCATATCCAGGCATAATATGCCACAATGTAAAAACATACATAAAACCGGTATTATAATGTTACATCCAACATAGGGCATTCTATCCTTAAGCTTATGTTGTCTTTCAGAAATGGCAGGAGTAGATGATATACCCGATAAGGGTCTTCCCCGTGGAAGAGTTAAGAGATTTATCTTTAAAAGACATCTTCAAGACTTTATAGCTAGAACCCAAGCAATAAATTATAGAACTCTCCTGATTCAGAGAAAGCAGACTATTGTCAATGTTCCATTTTGTGAGGATTGCCGAACAAATGGGGAATGGCTAGATGAAATTGAGAACCATGAATCGCCTTTAATAGCTTTGCGTGTTACAGTAGATTTTTTTATTAAGAAGCGAGGTTTGGATTATCACTATGAAGTTGGAGTGCCACAAGAAAGATCAAGAATTCACATAAACAATGTCAGACACCTTGTTGAATTTCCTGACCATGAAAGAGATATAATTTTGAATTTTGCTGAGGCTGATGTTCAAAGATGCCAAACGCTCTTGATGGATATTCTCTCGGTTTTATCATTTTATTATATTGAACCCAGGATTGTTCGCAACGACAACAGGGTTATTTCAATATTGAGTGACGACCCAAATCTGTCTTTTTGCTGCAATATTGTCAGTTCAGAGTTGCAATATCTCCAGCAACCAGAAAATGTAACAAACAAATACATCATGACCTTCATTGACACACCTCGCGTTGAATTAGTTTCAATGACTTTCGTGACAAGATTTGTTGGCAATCATAAAGAACTATTGATCAGTTTTCTCAGTGCATATGTGAACATAAGAAGAAGAAAACTGGCCAATAAACAAGAAATTATAGATTTGTATGGGTTTGGAAATGAGGTGGAACAAAATTATAATGAACTAAGGATGGGAACTGATACCAATGAAAGAGACGGATTAAATAGATGTGTGCATACGTATGAACGAGAGTTGAAGAGGAGGGCTAATTCAGACCTTGGTTTGTGTTTTGAACTGAGGAATTCTAGAGACAATAGAGTGAAGGCCCTTATTAATATAGTCAACGACATAGAAGGCATTAGAAATATGAAAGAAGCCATGGTGGCCGCAACACAGAATCCAGGGGAGTTGAGTGTCTCCGATTTTACTATACTTGTAAGAAAAAACATGCTGCAGCTAAGCAACCAACAAAGTGACATTGATGTGGCCAATACAATTTTTGAGCACTTCAGAGGAAGTAATTTTGTTTCCATAAGAGATATTGAATTATTTGTCCTCCTATATACACCGTATGTTTGGAGGAAAGCACCAATGCGACTCCTAGAAAATTCCAACAGAATCACTGGCGTTGTTGGTCTCAACAACCAGAGACGGTCGCGTGGAACGTTTCCAGAAAGAGAATAATGGTACATCAATTTTGCAGAATGAAGCACATAACTTAATGGGATAGCAGTTATTTTGGTTTGGTAATTGCATAATGATCTACTTCATTTTTTCCCTACTTCTGTCTGTCTTCATTGAAACATAGAATATATTGATACTGGTCCCTTATTAAATGGTGTCTCCGATAAGGGTCCACAAATTATTATCAGCTAAATTCAGTTTACTTTAGAGACGTTCCGTTAGAAACTAATCCACGTTAGGTGGAACTCCTTGGAAACTTGAAACAGTCAGCATATTTGCAAGTTCTAAGTTGTTGGGTTCGGATAAGTAGTGTGGTTTAGTCATCAACGAAGATATGTTATTGCACTTCTCCCTTAATGTAGTCGTTAATATGCTGTTGAAACGTGAATAATGTCAACAATGATGATAAACATTTTGAGATTAGTATAAACTTTAAGATAATTACAATAAAGAAAATGAAGATAATTACAATAAAGAAAATGGAGTGTTATATGATCATTATTGAGAAAGGACTATACTTTCTGTCCAGTTTCTAATTTTCGTCTCAATGCATAGTTTGACTTCATTTCTGACAAAAGTACCTTTTGCAGAAATCAATGAAGATATGCTTATTTGTTCAATTTCCTTGTACATCACATTGATATAATCCATCTATTAACAATTAAACACATAAGTACTGTGCTTGCTACTATTTTGTCTGGTATACAATTGTTAAAATAAGGGATTCAATTTGCTAAGGAATGATACAATAAGACCCTACTAGCACATGCATACCACATCTAGCTTACAAACCAGCAGAAAAAAATTAGCTTTGCATAGCCTGTAATAGTATAATTAGCTTCAAAGTCAACCTATTTGATTATTATAATTAATGTCATAATTAATTAATTTAATAAATTGTTGCCAAAATCTTTGTTAAATAGTTTTAGAAATTTACCTTTAGTTGGCACTATATTTACATTATTGTGCTAAGCAGTGTTTAGTGCTATTATTACACCATAAGTCATCCACTAAATCAATATGTCAATGGATTGGTCTTTTATCACCTGTTTAGTTTTTCTTTCACTTTTTTCTGTAGATTTAAATATTAAATTGGTACGTGGGGCCCAGGTCACCAAATTGTCTAACGCTCTCGCCTTTACCTATTACTTCTTGATCACTCTACTCGGATGTGTACGGGTCTCAGGTTATTCCAGTGTGGATATGTACGAGAGCCTACCAGTAGTTTCCCATTGGTCGTTGCTTATTATTGGTGTTTGCTCGGGTTCCTCTGAAAACAGTTATACTGGAAGCCACTTATGGCTTTCCTTGCAGTGACAAATTGAGTTAAACCCAAAGATGAACAACAACTTTGGCAGGTGTGATCTTTATATATATCTGTCATCAATGTGGACGTAGTTAAACAAAGGATACTGAATATAAATCTGGTACTGCGTGGGAAAAATATTTAAGAAAGTCAGTAGCCCTGGTGTGTGGGATATAACAGAAATAATACACATTGAGACCATAAATAATATGCATTATGCATGTTTCACTTTTACGATTCCAGAACACGACATGCATACAAATGTATTTGTTGAATGAATCTACCTGTAACCGCCTTGAAATCGCCGTACTGATTAATATATTAGTGATACTCAAAATATGTATGTAGGACTCACCCTTTTATTCATTCTTTAGTGACATTTTGACCAATGATAAAGCCAACCCTAATATTGTTATTTTAGTGAAAATCCATTGTTGACATGCATTTAAATTTATGACGAGTAGCGACAACACGAATTTCAGGCTGGCTTCCGCGATTGCCATGTCTGATATCTGATATCTGATCGGCATCATTTTTCTTTCCATTGCAAGTTAACTATCAGAGACAGGAAGAGAGCTATTCATCCTGGAATCGTTCCAATTTTCCATTATTGTTCATTTTAATAATAGTTATTCATCCTAATTATATGTAGCCAAAAATGTACGCTATTAATTGCTGTTATAAATTGGGGTGTAATATTCGATGTCTCAAGTGAGAATACTTAACGTTTTAAACGGTGGGAGAGATTCTATACCTCATTTCATTCCTTTTTTTCTTGCAATCAAGACATTTGTTTTCCTCCGGTTGAAAAGACCTTATTCGCACCCTCACACCCCAACAATTTAAATGATAGGTCCTTAACAATATACCTGTGGTGGGTTTTTTCCATCAAAGGAGAAACACCTCACGCTATCAGTTTGCTTCCTTACAGTTTCTTGAATTGGCATAACGTCTACTAAGTTAAAGGTTATCAGGGCTCAATTTGCAATTTCTCATGTTATACCCAACAATCCGGTTATATTGGCTCTTCTGATCATAGATGAGAAGTGCTTATGTGATGGTATGTTGTCCGTCGTCCTTCCATTAGCACAAGTTTTTACTCACTACTCCCCCTATTCAGATTTGATAATTGCAATCAGCAGTTAGATACACATTCATCCAATAGTCTAATTGGTCATAAATACGATTTCTGCTGCTCAGGCATATAGTATAGCAACTGCTGTAACCATCTTCAAAATCTTATAGATGTTTTTCTTGATTGAATTGTCATAGTAGCTTGAGGTTTTCACTTAAATAACTCCAAAGATTTTGACTTGGCGACAAGTGAAAATGGTGCTGACCGATGCTCATTATGGTCGTTACAGAAGTCATTTAAAATTTGTATCGCTACTCATCAGCATGACATTTTCACTAACAGACTTGTTATGATCCAGAATGGTGCCGATCTAACATTGATTATCACCACTATTTCAATCTTGACTATTTTCCTTTCGCTACAACTCCAGATGGCTGGTCTTACACCTAGTACACATTTTGCTTGGCTGTTCCTTTATATTGAAATACATTTGCGAATTACGTGGATAAAGCGCTGATTAGTGTTTGATACTTTTATGTTACTTAGATAATAATATTTATAGCCAAGCTTGATTGGTGAATTGAAATGAACTGACCGTTAGCTCATAAACAGGCAGGATTTATATGTCTTTGAACATATATTTGTCGTTTCAAAGCAGGTCTGATTTTAATTAATTGATTGTAACAACGGATCAAACACCGAAATAATTATAATGAATACATGATATAATAACAGAGTGATCACTTGATTGGGTCTTCACAGAAACGCTTGCTGACACAGCCTTAGTGGTAAATTTAAACGTTTTAGGTTTGAATCCAAGAGAAAGTATGCATTGATCAGATTGAACACATTGAAAGTGCATTAAAAGATAGGAATTTAATATAAATTTCACCTGACAAACCTTGTTTACATAGTGGTTATTTCTTGGGAAACTACTGACCTTTTCTTTTATCAAAATTCCATCGAATACTGAATAAAATTTACAGAGATTTGGTTGTAAATGATACTTAACAAATTGTATGAGTTTTTATTAAAACTTCCAATTTTTTTTTAAATTCAAATTTTCGGGTAAAAGTTTCATTAATCACGTTCGTTAAATAGAGACAAATTTGTCTGCTATTTTCTACATAAAATGGGGTCCATGACTGACACTGCAATGATTGTCTTCGCGAGTTATTCAGGCAGAGGTTTTGGTATATGTTGTGAGAGAGATGTTGTGGTCAAAAATCTCGAACGGGAGATTTGAAAGAAAAATGACATTAGTCAAGTCAAGGATACTCTTTGTCTGTGATCAGTACGTTCATGCACATTTTGTACCATCATACTGGCTATATTTGTCTTATCAAATGTAGAAACGTCATTATATGTTTGCTAATTCTGCATATGTAAGATGGTAGATTCTTCTAATGAAATGTATGAATACCATCTTTTTGAGCCTATTGTTAAGAGTTGGTAAGCGCACACACTAACTAAAGTAAAACGTACAAATAAATGCATGATGTGCGATTTAATACTCCACTTATTTCAATGTTATTTTCTTTTCAGTGTTTCTTTCTGCTCAAGGGAACTGGAACCAGTTTTTACCGTTTGAGATCAGTCAGGAGATCATCGTAAGGTGTTATGTCTATGTTTGTGATCGATGGTTTTCTAATATCGGTGGTAAAGACATTTTTGAAAGCTTTGACTTCAGTGCATGAATTCAATGATCAAGTTTATACAGCAATTAACATGAGACTAGTCTTATTACATATGAACCATGCAGCGTGTACATAGAAGTTGCACCATGTTCAGTAATGTGCGTGTTGTTTGAAATTTAAAAAGGTGATACCTTTATGCTTTTGAAGAGATGCGCTAAGGGATTATGGTAATTAGGGTGAAATGATCCAGTGTTATTCATCAACGTGTCTATACTTTTGCCGTACTGATAGACATATTGATACGAGAAGTGGAAACTAAATGCAAAATTTTATTTGCCCAATACAAGTTACTTAAATATTCAGCAGTCACGATTATTTATTGGTCATTTTCCTATTATTCTTTAAATTGAGAATTCATGCAGGAAATGCATTCCAGTTATATGAACCCAATTTTGAAGCAAAACAGATACACCTATTGACATCACCAGCTTGCTTTAAAATTAAGACCTCGACAGATCTATGATAATTGTCTTGTCACAACTGCATGATCATCTTAAAGGAGACATTGCAGATGTGTTCCCATGCATAGTGAAATACTTTTTCTAATATTTCGATAACCAATATTTGACAAATTACTCAACTGAGTCGTATTGTGTCTACTTGGGTCATATTTGATAACTACATTTTTTCCGATGCGTCACGTATTATAATTGATGGTTGTTGTTGTTTGTTCCTCTTCAATGTAAATAATAATCACTAATCCGAGCTGAGTGTCACTTTCACACCCATATCACCCATAGAATTAGTGCATAATCTGGGAAATATTTCAAAAATGATTGTGTAACCTTTAGCATATTTAATTTAATTTTCTTTAGAAAAAGCTGGATAGGCATTGTCAACATGATTCCTACTTCGCTAACGTATAAATAAGTGCATGTGGCTGCGACTGTTGTTATGCATCTGCAGAACGAATAATGTGATCAAATGTTTTCCTATTCATTCCCGCTCTCATACCAGGATTTATTCAAGATGATATCTTCCTTGCAGACAGCTCCGTTGGCCTAGTGGTTAGATTGTCCGACTCGGATGCGGGTTAGAACCACGGTGAAGTCAATCCAGAGTCTTATAAATTGTTACTAGTACCAGCCTTGCTTGGCGGTCAGCATTAGGAGGTTTGAGTTAGGATCTGTGGGCATGGTGCCCGGACAATAGTATTGGGTGGTACATCATACTAAATGTATGCGGCATGATGACACAATATAAACTGCCACACTTCAGACAACCGTTGAGATATGACTGATCAATTGTTAAAGCTATTTTAAATATCCAAATGAAATTGAACTACTTTTTTATTTTGAAGATAATATCGTAATATCATCCAAGTGGAGATATGCAATTGTAAAAGTATTTTAAATCGTTCATAAGATAAAAAAATTAAAGAGGGTGGTAGCCAATACGAGATTTTCATCTGATCAAAAAGGGCAGCCTGAAATGACCTAACCTGCTGTATTAAAATCGCTGTTTGAAAGTTTTTGTATTGCTTTCTTGTGGTGTGGACAAGAATGACATATTAAAAGATGTTCGGTCTATGTCTGTCTGTACTCTGCATACCGGAAATACAACTAATACTTCAACATAGATGCAATGATATCACGTATGACTAATTAACCTTCTAAAGATCAAAAGACAATCAAGTTGATATGTATATTGCTACCATATCTTATTGAACGCTTTAGTGAATCGTGTCGATACAGAGCACACGTGTATCGTTTCACCCTTATTTGTAGTACACTGATTTATTTTACTTATAATTGTGATTAGAAACTGTTGTTTAGTTGCATATATTTAGTAACAGTTCACTATGATGCATTACGTGTATGATAAGTTTGAGAAATTGTTTATAAAGCGTGTCTTGTGGAGTGTCCATCCAAACTGCAAAGGAAAACGCGCTCTCTCACAACATGTCTAAGCAGATGAGCTTGTTTTCTAGGTCATACTAGTTTGAAAGCGAAATGCTCACACATAATATAACTTAATTATATATATTGTTTATTATAATAGTATAGGTAATTATGGGAGTATAACTTTGTATGGTAATTAAAGTATGCAATATCATGATATATTATCCAAAACTGAAATTCACATGTATTAACACATATATAACATTAACTATAGAGGAAATAATCCGATAAGTACTCCTGGTCATACTAGAAGAGATTAATACTTCATAAACTACATAAACAATTGTACAAACATCTATGTTGTGTATATTTTGGTGCCATTGTTTGATGTCTGATATGGGAGTCAAAGTCGCCATGTTGAAACACTTTTCTCTTGATTCCTTTCCCGGAGACATGCTATGCTCAATCGGTTCTAACTTATAATCGTGCTGAACTTAAATTTAGTTGTTGCTACCAGATTGACCATTTTGAAAATATCGTTATCTCCACTGTTTTTACATGACATGAAATTGCTATCAGAAAAAAAAGTTCATATAGTGACTACTTATTACTGCATGGAAATTATTGATGCCTAATATTGTCACCATGCTGGACGTATTGAAAATGGTCTTTTCAAAATTTAGAAATAGATGAAGATGTTAACATGCGGTTTTTACCAAATCGCTTCTTACAATACCTTTGCATTCCTGAATAGAAAGTGTGTGCCAATTGAGCATCCAATATGGCTATCTTGAAAATCGTCCTGCTTTTGGTACTATAATTTGTTGGTCTTATTGAAATATTTGTTTCCTTTATAGACTACCGCTGCGGTCTATCTGGTCCTAAATGAACATGATGTAAATCTAACATCCTATATGTCCATCGCAGCAGCTACTTTGAAAATCTTGTTAACTCTTTAGAATATAAGAGATCATTTTACTAATAAAATAGTATAAACTGGATAATTTTTTTTATTAGACACAAATGTCAGACTTGATGTTGCTTTTCGTTCTGTCAATGGGTCACCAATTTATGTATTATGTATGCTATCCGATTTAGGGATATCTGTAAAACTCATTAAAGCCCATAGAATAAACTTTGTCTATATAGTATAGGAACAAAACATTTCATATTTTCTGCTCTAAAAAATGCTAGTTCTTTTTTATTTTGCATAGTAAGTATAGTACGTGTTATTTTCTTATTTATTCTAGCAACATAAATATTTTGAGAAACGTTTTTAAGATCCATTTTGCCTTTAATCTCACTGGTACCTCAAATATGTTTATCTGCACGAAATCTTAATTTGTTAACTAATTTCACTTTACTGATAGAATGTCCTTTTGTAAAATAATATCATTTGCATCGTGAACCTTGTCTGATCTTCGTTTTTAATTGTAAAAGTTAGGAAATAAGTTCATTTTTTTATATATAATCAGAGCATTTCAAACAAAAAATCAGACATCGGGGTGTTCCGAATTTGAATTTTGGTGTAATATATATATATATATATA
>QKMX01259612.1:0-11409 GCA_003401595.1 Venustaconcha ellipsiformis | reverse complement strand
GCCAATGTGGGTATGTGAGAAAGCTTGCCAGTAGTTTTCCTTGAGCCAGTAGATTTTTATGGGTTCTACCTCCACCAGCTAACGCCATTTTTGAGCACAAGATAGGCCATGTATAGCGTATCTTGTGCTCAGAAATGGCGTTAACCCCAAACCAACAACAACGAGAAATTTAATGGTCTGTCACATTAAAGGCCTTTGATAACGCAAACTTAAGGATGGGAGATGCAACTCAGAGTATGAAAAAATGGTTTACAAATAAATGTACAATTCCATACCTTTTTGTCAACATAATTTTAAAGCATTATACATTAATATGGTGTCTGCATGCAATGAAACAAACATATCTCCGACAATATTTAATAATCCATTGGTTAGCAAGGAGAAGTGGATGTTGCTTAAAACTTTGAGAAACTGAACATAAACTGTTTTTTTTTTTGTACATATTGTTTGCTAACAAAATAGATTTTAGTCCATGCTGAGTACCTGACAAGGAGATCCTAATAAAAGGTATTGATCAATATACTGGCCATAAATAGCACTTAATGTGAAACATATTGACACACTTGTACATAACATCATTAATGAGACCAAAGTCAGTTACAAAGATTGCAATGATCCCCAACCTGAACAGTTTGGAATATTTTAATAATCTCTGTTCATATGTCTTCTTGTATGTAAACTTGTCTGGCTGTGTTCAATTTAAACTGTATACATTTACTATGAAAAAAAGTGCTCTCTTTTCCCCATTTGTGAGTTCAATGTGCAAGGTTAGATAACTGTCAAGAATCTTTATATGCTGGATTGTTTGATAGAAATAATCTTCATAATTAATTGGAGTGAAATACGTTAAACAGGTTTTCTCTGCCGGTCATTAAAAGCATTGTGATCAAGAAATTTTGAATGTATTTACGGATGCATACTTAGTCTAGTGGTATTTATGGTTGACCCAGGTTCAAATCCATCCATGTGCAAATCCTTGTTCGCTTGGTTTCGTGTTTTGTTTTACCTCGAATTGTAAAGGAGCATTGTATTACTACTTGCATTTTCTGTGCGAACATATAGTGTAGCTACGTCTTGGACGGTCGGAGCCCAAAATTCAAGCACTTTAGCTTCATTAAGTATGTAAAGAAAGACTAAAGAACGAATGAAGTGTACATAGAGAAGCTGTGCCTAACTTTGAAATACATTTATATACCTTTTGAATTATGTTATATTTCTATAAAAGTCACTAAATGTAGCATGCAGCAACAACCATGGAGTATGTTATTACTGCCTCCCCAATTCTGGCCTCTATTGACGCACACCTTGCCAATTACTTAACTCCTCAGTCTTCCTGTCCTCCGAACTATAATCAAACGCCTAACCACAAATAGTAAATTGCCGACAATATAGCACGGGACACATTAAGAAACACACTACATCAGCATAACCGACATATTGCTGACCAATACATTTAAGCACAAAATGTAAAGAAAAACTGATATATGTTATCTTGTGGGTGACAAATTTCGCCACTCTTGAAAATACTGAGGTTTTCATCCACTCAGTGGGATATATCCGCCATTTGCTCAGAGCAAGCAAATATCCTCTCTGTATTAATTGCAAGAAAACCAATATATCAGTCTTCGATACATCTCATCGTGATAGTTTTCACATTAGGTGCGCGTAAGACACAATGTGTAAACCAGTTTAACACTAGTTGTATCTCGTTTGTTATGTATAAAGAAGATAATTATAATGCATTCGCTCACTTTTAACTATTATAAATACCTTAAACCACAACATAAATGTACCTGCGCTTTCTATTAACAGGTTTAAAGTAAATAACACAGTACATTCCACAGATTCATATCTGTATGAGATATCCGGCTATGTCAGACCTACACACCCACTGTGTGAAGCCTGTTCGCATTACCAATTGCCCTGAATTACATTTAAAAAGGAAATAATTAAGCATTACCTTTCCTCTGACAGGCATAAAATTAAATCCTAGAAGCAATCACTTACTGCTAATGAATCTATTCACATTAAACTTCAACACTTCTATGCTACGTTTAACTTATATTTTATTAAAGGGTAATATATATTTGGACATTCCTAGTCTTGACAGACGAGCTGACCTATCATATTTAGACTAGAAAGATAAAGTATTATAAATACATACCACATTCAGAAAAGATAAGTATTATAAACACTTACCATATTCAGCATGATACAAAACAATAAGGACAATTATGAAAATCATCCTCAGAACATTCCGATCATGCATTTTTCCGTTTTGTGAAGCATCAGCCACTTTATTTGCAAGAGCAAAAGGCCAGGTAAATAATTCTCCATAATTCAAGCTATATTACTGAGTGGCGCATGTTATATAAGATAACAAAGTACAAAATACAAGTAGATGTTAAAGATTATTTTTACTTACTAATATTTGAGCTACTGTACGTTCTCGGTATTCGGCAGTATCGTCTGTTTCAGTATTAAATATAACACTCAATATTATCATACCGTGTACAAACTACAATTATGTCGACGTACGATTCGACCCAAAGAAACAATGATGAGGTTAGAGTACTGAGTCAAGGTTTGCCACTTTATGTGCATGTATAGATTTTATTCCATGTTTAAAAGTTTAGATTGTTAAGGAATTTTGTGCACGAAAATTCTTTATATTATATATGAACAAAAATGCTGACGGTTTTCATTGCCGCGTACAGCGTTACCAGGGGCATATATGACTTGTCTTGACTAGCTGAAGATCACGCAGTAAACCTGCATTAGTAAGCGCGCTTACCCAGTGTTCTCCGCCCGAGGATTTGACAACGATAATAGTACTAATTTTCACTGTATCTACACAATGCAACTTGGTCATATCAGAAAGCTAGCCATCTTTCAGAAGCAATCATCAATTCTAGAGGTATTTGAAACGTAATACATCATTCTTTGTTACTAGCTGTTACAAGTGATCATCTTATCCTGGGGCTAATCCACAGGATATTGTCTGATAACTTTCTTGACTTCTTGCGCTATGGATGGAATGCTCAGCTAATCCTTAGTTTCCACTTGAGGCAAGCATTCTGTTACTTTGACTTTGATGGGTGAGCTTTAGACAGCTTTCAGTGCATAGTAGAAGTCATTTGAGTCGTTTCTATCTACAAATACTTGAATCTCGTTAATTTTACTACTGAGCAAGTAGTCTTGCATCTTGCGGAGTTTCAACTGAACTGTCATACTGGTTCTTGCTTGACTCCTGTCCCAGATGTAAGAGGGCAGTTGAGTAGAGAGCATCTCTAAATGAGGCCCAGTAATCTTCCACAGTAGCCCAGGTATGCCTGCAGACATCCAGTTTGCTATCCATGATCCTTAAGAGGCTTTGAATTAAAGCTGGTTTTTCTGCTTGGAAAAGCTTGGTCTCTTTATAGTCCTTATGACTGGAGGATGCCTCTTGGATGTGAAGGTAGAACTTGGACACAATTAACCTCTCGTTCGTCCCATAATTATGACCACACAGGGCCTTCGTCGCTTGTACTTCCTCTCCGTCCCTCATCCTCGTGATGATATATTCAATGAGATGTCCTCGCTTTGAGCAGAATGCATCCACGACGTCTTGCTCCTGGTAGGTAGGCGGACAAGTTGTTATGATGACCAGATCTTGTGTGACGCACATTTTGAGCAACAAACGTTGCTGTTGGACTTACTGAAGCCGTGCATTCCAACAATTCCTTCTCATGTCTGGTGCTCAGTCCCTATCGAACGTTGAAGTCGCAAAGAATAACGAGCTTTTCCGCTTTCGGTGAGGCTGAGATTATGGAATCCAGTTCTTCATAGAACTTATCTTTTAGATCATCTGCATTGGTCATAATTTGAAGTAAGTGCTGATGAAAATGACACTGACTCTTCGTTTTTCCTAGCGAAAGTTGGAAAGTCACTGTGCCATCATTAAGGCCCTTGTGAAGGTTAGTTAGCTTGTGCACTAGATGAGACTTCAGCGAGAATCGAACACATGCCACGAGATGTTCTTCACTGCTATCTGCCACTCCAGAAGAACGTAAAACTTCCGCCCACTTTCGACAGCTGGCTCTAGTCTGCTAAGCGAGTCTCGCTCAAAACTGTTATGTCCACATTGCATTACTTCAGTGCTTTAGTAAACAGTGTAGTCAATCTCTCTAGTCAATCTGCCTTGGCATTGTTTACAAGGGTTCTCATATTCCATCTGCGGAAGGCAAGCATCATTATCTTTTTCTTTTTTGTTGATGTTTGACCGCAAGGACGGGTTACCAGCTAGCCGCAGTAAACTGGCCAGAGTGAGATAAAGTAGGCCACGTTTATAGAACCTATTCTAGCCCATTCCTCATGCTACGGAGGTGAGTAGATCAATCGTACAACGATCAGCTCATACACTCAGGAAGCTGCCGAGTACCACTGCTGCTTCGCTCGAGTCGAAAGCGACACCCTATGCTTTGAGCCGCCTGTATTGTGGTTGGTGGTTGCAGCTTAAGTGTTGTCCTTGCTTGCAGTTTCGTCTTTCCCTCCATCGCCAGAGGACTTGGAGTTGTGCGATATGGGTTTGAAGCTGTGACATGTGTTTGACTTGTATTCCAATGAGGGTCATTTTCGCAGTTTGTCAGCCTTTCGTTACAGAAGATGCTATAATAATTACAATTACATAAGAATATGGAATATGAATGATACTCAGCTTAGTTATATAAAATGTACACAATAAATCAATATAGGGCTTCTATATACTTGAGGTTGCATCTTCAATCAGATTATCTTTTGCCCTGATTTGTCTTATGCCAATGTTCTATTATTTCATCATTAAACTGGACCTCAATAATTTCGGAATATTATTTTTCATTTGAAGTGACGTGATTGTGAACAATAAATAAAACTACCCCAACATCACTTTCATCAAACGACATTTTAAATCATTGGCTGAAATTTGGTGCTGAAAGAACTTGTGCTTTTTTTAAGTAAGGCCTATAATTTGGCAAAATATTAACTTGACTTAAACTTCTACAGATTTAACCCGACCTTATCCCACAACATGTCTGCAAAGCGCACTTTTACATAAACTAACCGTAACATTTGCATCACAAGTCGACCAAATAATTCCCGAATGATATCCAGTATATCTTCCTATGTGTCCTTGTACATGTCATCATCGATTTCCGTGTCTCAGCTATTTAGATCAGATGTTAAAACATGGTCATTAGACGTTGGAATGTTGCCATTTAATTTCCTATCCCAAAACGGCTTCACTTTATACTAAAAATGACAGTCTAGAGTTTGCAAATGTCAACATTTGTTTTGTATTTTAAAAGCTCAACATTGGTGACAAATTTTGCCTTTCCAATTTTGTCAATGCAACCATTTATTCTTAGCACTGGAAATGAATCTGATTTGGTGACAATGTTGACATTTTCTAATCAGTAAACTTACATAAAGTATTATGTGGCTCAGTCACGAGAACACACCGAACTAAAATTACTTTTATTTGGTTTATAAGATCAGTCCCCCGGCAAATAAAGAACCTCCTTTTTCAAACACTTCTGCTTAAGAGGTATGATTATGTACAGATACTGTTTCACAGGTGTCGAATCTGCGAAATCAACGCCGTGGATGATTTTATTTGCTTGTGTTGGAACAGTAGGAAACAAGTGCTCATATTCAAGTAATAGCTATTAACTCGTTCCTTTCTGATCAAGAGTGTTTAATATGCATGAATTCCGAAGTTTATACAAACCAGAGTCACTGCAGTTAGATTGCACTCCATCATTTACATTCTCATGGTGTTGGACAGGTACAACCAGTAATATCTCCACAAAAATACTCCATTAACATATTTATACGATAAAGTTTTAGCTTTTTCCGCCTCCCAATAGGGTTAATGGCGTAATACAACTCATTTGTTTTCTTTCCAGTCATATAATGACTAAAACACCGTAGCCACAAGAGGATTTTGAGCTATGGGCGAGAGAAGCAGAAATCTATCACAAGGCTGAAAACTAATTTCTTGTGTAATTCTGTCTTAACATTTCATTTTTGACTGAGTAAAGAGAAGATTATTTCTTTATAATTCAGAAGCCTTTAACAACTTCACAAAATCACAAACCAAGTCCAAAAGATTAATCTTCGAATCTTCATTTAAAAAAAGTTTCTCAATTAATACATCAACTATCCACGGATATTATGTCCAAAGACGAGTTCAAAAGACTAAAACCCAGTGATTTTTTAATTGATTACTTAACAGAAAACAACAGCAAATAAACAACTTCATCCTCATTCTATATGGAAGCAAGATGACTAAATCATATTCTTCAAACTTTGATATAATCGTTCCACACCCCCTTGACTTTAAAGGTAAAAGGCAGAAGATCGAATCAGTTGGATGCTTAATTATTGCCTAACTTGCTGGAAAATTCCATACATAAAGTGTGACTCTTAATCAAACTGGACAGATTTGGAAGGGCCACCAAGTATAAAAAAAACTTTTACGAGGTTTTGTATTTTACAATCTCTCATAGAAATCGTCTCTGGAAATCTTGTGTTCAACAAGTACTGGATGCCTGACTTGGTCGTAGGTACGAGACCGACACAGTCTACAGTTATTCTGCAAAAGGGTCAGTCAAGAATTGGTATATTTAGACTGGGATTTCTATCCGTTGGCTAATATGACAAGATCTACAGTCTTTATGAACATCACTTTAAATTTTCGGCCACAAAAACGATTCAAAATCTCGTGATATGTCTTTCTGACTCCAAAGTGAGCTTTATGGGCTAGACTAATAATTTCCCGTCGATATGACTTTGGTATGACATCTGATAGCTCAATGAACAAAGCGGGTACCTCAGGTGGTCTCTATTTTCTCATGAAGACTGCAGTTTTCAGAAAGTAACAAACTGATAGGTGTGAAGTTTCGGTTTCGCTACTAACCCTCTGAATTAAACATGAGTTCTCAGGCCCTTGTTCCAGTTTGACAACTAGAGAATGGGCAGTAAAACAGGATCACTGTGACCAAAAACATATTGAATGATCAAAACCATGACAAAAAGCAAATGGCGGGCCAATAAATGTGTCAGTTAAATTAATAATGTCCTGAATCATGATCAACATCATTCTCAAAAGCTCTTTTTTTGTCACAGCTCTTGTTGCTACATGAGCAGGATATAAATCAGATAATTCTTTCTCAACAGGATCAACGTTTTAATCTAAACAAGGTTTGTCAGTTATAAGTGGATAAACGATGACCATGCATGCACCTAGTTCATTGTCTAGTAATAAATGAACACCCTTCCTGTGCAAGGAAGTCCGCAAGTCACGAGTCCTGAAATGACATATTGGTAGAACATAGAGGAATATTAACATATAAGATGTTTTATTTTTACACGTTGTGCGGTTATCTTACTTTGAAACACTCGTTTGAGACTAAGATTATATTTTAACCAAAACCTAGCTTTCAGGAAGACTAACCTACAATTGAAACTTTGTGAACCTGAGATTAATTATCAGCTGTACCAGCAGCATTTTTGGAAGCTTCCAGTTTTTGTTTGCAAATAAAGATAGATCTTGACATTACTAACAATGTAATTTCTGAACTATTGTATTAATATGAGCTGTCTCAGGTTATCTTCTGAGCATAACTTATCAAGTAATTATATCTTTGCCATTGCAAATTCTACATGTTTTTCAGTTTCCTTTCTCTTTCTTCTTAACCTTTATCCATATGCCTCAGGTACCAACTCATAACCCTTCAAAACGCATCCCTGAGCCAGATCATGCTCGGAACTTTGATGTACAGGCACTTAAGTGCAGACTTCACAAACTTTAATAATAAGTACACTTTGTAAAAATGAAGTCGAATGCTCTCTTCGCTATTTATTGCTTTCGGCAATTTTTTCAAAATGAAGAAAGATTTTATCAACTTTGATATGATTCGGCACGCAATATGATTATACATAACGCTCGTTAAAGATCATAATCGTGGACAAGGTTGTGGTATATTTGCGTCGGCAAATACGGGAAAAATTATGCAAAAAAAGTCATCAGCACAGTAGCTTCCAAAATAAACGCGCTCGCACTAAAGCCTATGGTGAGAAATAAAAATACAAGTATATCAGTGAAATCTATGGCGACAGTGGACTACAGCGAGAAGCAAAACTAAAATGCAACGTGAATATTAACGTTATGTCCCGTTGATCCTTTTGTTGACAAAATCACAAAACGACTTCATGTTGCCAAGCTTATCTTATCATATTACACCAGTGGATTTTTCTTGTTTGACAGCGTGGTCTCTGAATAAATATCTAATTGGTCCAGATTTTATTTGGATCTCTCATAAATTTAGTTTGAGAAAATCATGTAAACATTTGTAGGTACTACACTTGCGCTGGTGTCTTCTATAATCCAGTCTATTAGACAATTAATAATAGCTTTGTGTTAGCGTTCGTTATATTGCCATTATTCTTTCTGAGTCAAAATCGTACATTATATTGCTATGCTTTTCTTGCCTCTAATTCAATTTTTAGCAATATTTATATGCCACCTTTGGTTGTTCTGACAAAGCCTGTCAAGCGAGCAATATACCTATTCGTGAATTTGAACATTTTCCAAGCCAAAACAGCAAATAACTTTACCTCAAAATGTTTGTAATTGATATCATCTATCACAAATGCGATACCATCTGGCTGATCTTGAAAGCTTATGTAATCGTATTCTTTATATTTAAAAACAATTCTTCAGAAACGATAGTAACTCTGGGAGAGTAAAGGTGTGTCATATGAAGAGTGGGGGGGGGCCATTGGTCATGTCAAATTCGTCTGTGGAGGTTTAGACGTGTTGAAGTTTGTCAGTGATCTTGGCGGATATTAATTATGCCGGTGTATTAAACTTGATTCAGACAAGAAACTTCAAACTGTAAAGATGACTGAGACTCAAACCATAAACAATAAATCCCACCATTCTGTTATGAAACCTACTTCTTTCTCTAGTGATACTCGAGATCTTCACTCTTTGATTGTACCGTGAATGAGTAAGCCGTGGTTCTAAATTTGGTCGAAGTCACTTTATACGTCTGTGAAATGTGAAAATAATCTTCTGGATCTACTGAACTATTTTCATTCTTGAAGGATCTTCAATTTGTCTTTGTGGCAGAATAATTTAGAAAGCAATGGCTGAAGCTTGATAGTGTCTTCTTTGAAATAACTAGCAAACACATGTGCTAACAATTCAGTTGGCGTATGAGACGATACCGAAAGTCATCGTCTCTTGGACACAACGATTTTTTTGAAGGAATGGTGCTATAGCTTCATCCTGATTCAAACTTCTGTTTTTGGCTTAGCTTTACACACTCTCTTCTAAAGAGAGACCATGCTTCTAACCCTATGAAACATTTTCATTCAACTTTCAGTCTTTGAAAAAGATAGAAGAGTAAAGCAGACCACCCTTTCCGTCAGAACCTTAAAGAGTTATTCTAAAGTATACTTGGAACAAGACTACACAACATGTAAGTCAAGATATTAGCTATGTATGTTATAAGAATGGTCATTGGGCTCCAGAATGTTCACTACGTCTAACAACGAAAGAATGGAGAAAAGAGAGACTTAAGTAAAGATCTTTGTCAGAAACATTTGAAGAAGAACCCATACCATTAAAAAAATTAAAGAAGGCAATAACAATAGAAGAAACTGAAGAGGAAGAACGCATTCTAATGAGGATATTCAATAAAGAATAAAGAGGAAAATAAATACAGAAGAAAATGTAATATTGTGATGTGTTTTAAAATTTTATTGCGGTTTTTAATTAAGAACATATACCAACGAAAAAATGTCTCTTTGTCCTGAGTTTTTAAACATTTAGTATGGATAAGATACGTATTACAAAATTATATGCAATTCATTTCTTTCAAGTGCTTTGGTTTAAGCAAAGAAAAAATATCACGTGTTTCAGGTTTCAGGGATTAAGATAACAATAAATACATCACGTGTGTCAAAGATTGGTTAAGATAACAAAATATACCACGCGTCAGGGATTGATTAAGATAGCAACAAAGAGATCGCATGTGACAATATTAAGATACCAGCCAAGAGATATTGAATATGTTAAATGTAAAAAACTAACTTAAGAACAATTCAAACCTAGTTATGATTATTTAAACTAGTCCAGATAATGTTTCGTTATTCTCTTGAGTGACTGTTATCCACAGGCTTGAATGTAATCTGATTTCTTAGTAAACTGCTTAAACTGAAGACCCTCCGGTGGCCTAAGTGGATAGAGCGTCCGCCTAGGATAAGGTAGGTTGCGGGTTGGAACTCCCTCCGAGTCATATAAAAGAGTTTTAAAAATGGTACTAGCAGCTGTATCCCGTAGCGATTATCAATAAGAGAGTAATGGTAAGACTGATCGGTCTGTTGTCAGGATAATGTGATATGATACTACATGTCTGTCACATACTAATACTTCATCTACGTAAACAAAGTCTTGCCATGAAAAGGAGATCAGTCGTTACGCCCTTCTTTCACATTAAATGTTTTTACATATATTACATTAATAAATATTATCAAATTGAGTATTCATTGAAAATAACAGCAGTCTTGTGATAATTATTGCTCACTGCATTTTGTAACAAAAATATGAAAGAGTTTTTCTGAGCTATACTGCTCGATGCTAGGAAAGCAGTATTACTCAAAGAATGAATTCATATTTTCCCTTACAAATGTAGTAACCTTTTTACTACATATTCATTTTGATTTTCTACCAAAGGCTGAATAATAAAAAGACTGTACAAGAAGCAAATTATTGAATTTATGCTTGATTTCAAAGTAAATACACAACTGTAAGTTCAACAATACACAGTAACAGTATTAATACACACTTTGCACAGCTCAGCTACCTTTGAACTTGGTCGCGCGCTCAGTCATTTGTTTAAATTAATAAATCTCGTTTTGACCTACTTAAAATTGAGATTCAGAGTCATATTAGAATGAATGCGTACTGAAGCAACTTTTTCTAGTTTGTGTACAATGGAATGGTTTTGTTTTTCTGTCCATCCATCTAAATTCTGCTTTATGTTTTTGGTGGACTGGATTTATTAGCAGGGTCAATTTAAACGATATATTGTTCAAGGAATATCATATTCATTCCCTTGTGCAGTGAAGTTAATGTGATTACTATTGTAAATGTAATTGCAATTATAGTACAATTTAGCGGTGTGGATGACTTTTTGGAACTCGTGTAATTCTGATTAGAAGTAACTAAGAACGTACATTTGAGTAAATTCAAGATTCAAAACGTAAGTATATTTATTGTCATTGCTGTTACCTGTTAAAGACGCCATATGTTTTAGCCCTGCCACTTTCATGCTATTTGTTTGATGGACCCTATCTATTTACACGACCTGTATGACTTAT
>QKMX01259457.1:1814-12938 GCA_003401595.1 Venustaconcha ellipsiformis | reverse complement strand
GGCGGACGCTCTAACCACTAGGCCACCAGAGCGGTTCAATTAAGAATTGAATATACACTTTTGTTGTTTCATCGATGTATGAAGTCGAGCATGTCACTAATTTATATGACGGATTCCGCACATCGGTGAAACAACAGCAACGTAAATTAAATTGTTAATTGGTCCCAAGCTATAAGGTTCACTCGATAAAATTATTTTTTTTTTGCTATCAAATGAAAGAAACGTAGGGTTAAGTTAAATATTTAGAAAAATAATTTCCAACGTTTGTCTCGCTGGTTATATTGGATGTTTTAAAAAGACCTTGTATATCTTAAGTATTGTTAAAAGAACGTTTAATTGATTTTATTTTATTTTTGTGTATGACTGATGTACGTAAATTGGGCTATGGAACATACAACCTGGCCTTACTTTATATGTGCACTTATCAAAAACTGCTAGCACCGCTTAGTCAGGGCCGTAGAGAGCGATCACGTCCCTGAGGTACGAAACATCCGGGCCTCTCTTAGTTCTTGTTCAAACAAAACGTTTCTTTTATAAAAATTTAATTGTGTTGTTCGGACCAGACACCTGGAATATATCCACGGTTCCCCTACACTCCTCTTGTCGGCCCTGCGTCTGGTTCTTTTCACTTTTCAGACTTCAGAGGTCAACTGTAAAAAAAAAAAAACCAGAGCAGAAAAGTTTTTATATTATTGTTTATATATTTTGTAATTCATCCATTGCACTCGTTGTCCCTATTTGAATAATTTCTAACAATGATGTACTTTACACTAATTCAGTTTTATTTTTCTAGCACATGGTAACATTCATTTTGGTTAGACATTTTCTCAGATCATGAAGATGTACAATATTCAAAGAACATGAAAGTAACATTTTCTCTTTGTGCTTGTTGCATATGCAAACAACTTCACCTTCCACCTATCACTCTCTCAGAAAAGAACTATTTGGGATTTAATCTGTAGAAAGCCTCCTAATCACTAAGCTAATTATCTCCTCTTGTGAATGGACAATCTCCTAATACCAATTTCAATTTGCAATTGACAACCTATTTTCATTATTATAAACAGACTATGCTAACTTACAAATGGTCATTATAGGTCAATGCTTTAAGTTGGGGAAACTTTGTGATCGGTGTTATTTGTCCACATATATAGACTGCTCTGATGGCCTAGGTGGTTAGTTCGTCCGTCTCGGATGCGTGAGATGGAGGGTTATAACCCAGATCGAGTCATAACGAAGACTTTTAAAAATTGTACTAGCAGCTGCTTCTCTTGGTACTCAGCATTATGAGGTCAGTGTTAGCACTAGTCGGCCTGATGTCATGACAATTTGACACGGTGGAACATGATGCTACATCTGTAATTTGGATTTTTAACGTAGCTTTAACAATTTTAGTAATATCCTTATGATGTCTGACATGTGGCATTTAATAGTAATAGTAATGTTTAGCACTGAGGCATCATTCCGCAGATATGTTTGCACTTGTACTGCATTTTACGAATCTGTCGATAATTATCAACTAGAAATTACCTTTTTTATTTATATTAGAAAAGGTGTGATAAATGTTTAATACTATCACATGGAGCAATTAACTTGACAACTAAGTATTTCCTAAACTTGATTCACGTTTTAGTTGGAATTAAGCTGGAGGTGAAGTTATTTAATCTCATAATCTTTTGTCACGAGCTCCAAGGTGTGTGGTTGGTGCGTGAGAAATGAAATAAAAGGTCTCTTAGCTAAAGATTCAATTTTTGATGAAAGATAACCAAATATTAAATGAATTCAAAAGTTGAACAATTGCTTAATAAATACAACTAGACACTTCATCTTATTTCATTGGCTAAGACGATGATATGACCATAATATATATTTTTGTTTCATTTCTCAATGAGCACATGCACATCAGATCAATACAGTTATAGGAATTTCCTTAATATTTTATGACTGGATACGTTTGAAAATGCGATAAAACGAGAAGTAGATCTAACAGATCATCTGCTTTACAAATAGGTTGACTTCCTCCAAAATCAAAACTACGTCTCGTGTTATTAGCAAAATTCAAATCTAGAATGAGTATAATTGTAGTAATTATATATGTATGCTAAAAGGCAAGATAACATTACAACCCGAGTAAAAGCAACATGTAATAGGAACCAAGTTAGGTTGTTTTAATTGATGATTGTCGTTAATGGATAGCCGCATACACATAAATATTATTGTTGGATGGCACAATACTCCCTCTAGACACAATGGAGTTTACGTAAGAGCCTTGGAAAGTTCCATTAAGGAATCACAAGTAGGCTGAATAAACTGTTAGGGGAACCCTATAGACTAACGTAATTACCTGATCAATACTGTTGCTTTTTGCTTTGAGTGCATATTGCTTCTTATTTGTTTGCTACAACATTACCTTGCTCCTCAATTATTTTGCAACAAAGTTACCTTGCTCCTAATTATTTTGCAACAACCGTTTAACGGAAGTAACTAACGGTGCTGATAGAAAGTGAATTGGAAGAGTAGTAAAGAAAGAAAAAAAAACAGAATTCAATGAAAATAGTACAAAGACTCATGACTGCTTGATTGAAAAATTTAGAAAATCAGTTTTCGTGACAAGAACGAAGCATTTTTTGATACGCTTCTTTTTTTTGTATAATGGCAACATACATGAATGAATAAAACCCTTACGGTAATTCGAAATTTTACAAACAAAGAATATCATTTCTGACAGCCTTCTGTATTCAAATAAAATACGAATCAATTTTTCGTTGCACGTGTGTAAGTGCGTATGTTGCTTCAAAAAGTTTGTACAATGCATCTGACGTTGCCGCTTCCGACGTTGTTTGTCTTTTGGACCACAAGGCTGTCCCTAAGATGTATAACATTGTTACATGGTAACTATCATTGGTTCTGTATTAGCATATACGTTTAAAAATATATCAAATTCATTTGTAAATGTACTTACGTCTTGAATCTTCATTGTGTATCTATTAAATTAATGTCGGTAATGGTTTAAATTGTAGTAAGAAGTCATCTTAATTGTTTATATTTAAAATTGACTTCAAAGTGTTTAGGTTAGTATTATTCACATTGTCACAAGTTTATGTTGTCATCTCATTTAGGCAAATCTGAATAGATGCTTCCTCTGAACCGTTTATTTGCATCTATGTGTAAAATTAACTATTCAAGCCTGTCTACTTGTAGTGTGGTGTGTTCGCCTATTTCCTGCCCAAATTTGCTATCCATAATGTCAAACAAATGTTGAACGAATTATCCATTTTTCACCAATATTCACAGAGCTTAATCTTATTTAGGGTGCTCACAGATCTTAATATGTGCTCAATTTCTCTGTATTTAGTTTATTCTACTTATTGTGTAAGACGTTTTATAATTCTAATCATTAAGCCTAGTTGTTCTCTTACAGAATCCAGTTGTCAAATTTTTAATTAATGCATTATCTTTTATTCTTTTTCCTTTATTTGTATCATTGTCTCTGAAAAGAAGAAATACAAATTGATGATGTCAGTTCTGATCATTATACCTTGCTGTACGTTTATAGATACAAGTAGTCCGAGTTTTAAATTGATCAATTTCTTTAAGTATGTTTCAATGCCATTAAAATAAAATTCACACATCTTGACTGCAACCACCCTAAGACTATACACATTTTCTGTTATTAATCTCAAACTGATTTTCGTGACGATTCAATTTTAATTTTGCTTATTCAAATGCATTAATTCTTTATATTTCTCAAAACGTATTAAAGGAGCGTCCAATATTTGTCTGTCTTGCTTTGAAATCAGAAAACAACGTATCGAAGCATTCATATTTGATTTATTTAACTAAAAACATTTCAATTTATGTTTTACTAATATTTATGTTGCTTAAAACATTTCAAATTAATTTGTATTATTAACATGCTTTGAATAGACCCTGTCATCATTTCTTGGGTACATTGTGGGTTAATCTAGAAATGTTTTAAATTTGGAACAGTACAAATAGGAGAACCAGTTCATAAATATTAAACATATAAGCAAGCGGTATATATGCTAAATAACTATTTTTAAACAGTTCACTTTTAGTAAACATTTTCCCTACTCTATAGAGCGAAACAGAATAGTTTGTGAAATGCGAATTCAGGATAATCTATGTCTTATCACTGTCTCATTATTAAAATATTTTATTGAACTAATTTTACTTTTAAGAGCCTGCCAGAATTTGCATTATCATAAACAAAGTTTTCAATTCTGATCTGATCATTACAAGAATAGCTTGTCACAAAATCTGGAAATCTTTACTTCTAACTGTTGACTTAAAACTTTTGATATAAATTAACTAAAGTAGCACATATTTTGCACTATGAGAACTTACCTTGCCCCACTAAGTATGATAAAACCTCTCAGCATCCAGATTCAAGGGTTTTCAATATTAAAATCTCAGTTGTGTTACGAAAACGGAACGAAAACTAAATCTCAGGGATGCTATGAAAATCGCTCCTTGGGTATTGGATTACACCAGCTATATCAGTGCAGTCCCCTCGATGAAACAACTACGGTGACTGGTGTAAAAGACTAACTGGCACTGAATGACAATTAGTAAAATCAAAAAAGAAAAGTTTTATTAACGGACTGTTGACGATGACTGTAATATTTTGCTCTATGACCATGCATGATGAAGTCTAGTAAAACTCGTTTACCATTGCTGTGAAAAGATGACCGATTTCACCAAAAAAGAAAATTAGCTGCCACGCGGCATGTTCCAAAGGTTATTGGCCAAGGCCTGTCAAGTGACGAGCTAAACATAGAGGGTCAATATAGAAAAATATAACCCATCATACACACAAGGATAGGAGAATTCCACTAGAAATTAAAACAAAAATGTGTCGGAAGGAACACAATTTTGCCTATCGACTACCATTTGATGGATTACTTTTGTCTTATTTCTGACTAGGAAAGAAGGTGCCAGAGCATGTTGGATCATCAGTCAAGACGTAACAATACGGATACAGATTCTTTAGTGAAAGGCTGTACATCATTAGGAAAAGCGGAACAAATTTAATTTGCAGCATATAATATATTGTAAATAGGAGACACACTTAGATCGGAAGGATGAAATTCTTTGCCAACAAAAGTTCAGGTACCTTTCGTAATCATCACGATATTGAGGCTATGAAATATATATTTTTATTGTGCAAAAAGTTCTGAAAGTTTTAAAAATAAAACAAATTGGCAATTTTATTATCTGCCTTCTACTATTTTAAGAACAATATTCGAATACAGTGTTCACACATAAGTTGCGTGTACCAGTACGACAATTGAATTAAATATATTTTAAGACAAATATTTGTGAGGTTAGCCGTTGTTATTGCTTTTCATTAGGCAATCCATCCAACATTAATTGCTCACGTTGAACAAGATGTTACCAGTTCAGTTGTGAAGTTGAAATTCTTGGGGGTAGGAGTGCCATTTGCTGAGTAGATCTTTAGGCTATGATTGCTGCTGCAAGATATTTTATAAGCCCATAGGGTTTAACTTAAGTGACATCATAATTTTTTTTATTTACTTTCGCTATTGTATCTAATTAACCGAATGATAATTTGTTTAAACAGCCTGATGAAAATATTAACATTTAAAGACAGTTTATAGAAAACGATTTTAGTTTTGTGCCTCATGATCAGCTATTAATTTTCAGATAATTTCAGTTAAAAAGTGTTGAACAACGATTGGCCTAAAAAAAATACTAAAATTAACCAATTATGTTGCGTACTCTCAGATTTAATAAAAGAAAAAATGTAAATTCGCAACTATATACGTTTGCAGCAGTAAGATTTATGTTTGAATCAACATATATTTAGTTTGGTCAGAATTCAGATGATTCTGTATAGTATGCAATTATTGACCATTGCTGAAGTGCATACGAAGTTGAACGAACTAGTACGCTTCATATTGACTAACACCAAAGAAATAATAACAATCGCGACGTCACTAATGCAATGACGGTGAAATGTGGAGAATTATCGCATTTTCTGTACGCGAGATACCAGAGAATTTGGAGAAAGGAAGAGAAAGCGTGGAGAGACCCATACTTACCATCATAAGGTAGTCAAGAGGAACAGTCTGAATGCACTTTGGACGGAATCGAACACCANGTTATGAATCGATACAAGGCAGTGAAATTTGATCTCTCACTCGATTAAATGATGCTTTGATTCTATTGTTATTAGCATATCGGCTAATCATTAATCTTATTTGTATTTTGAAATTCCGTGAATCAATTGATTCAAATGGGAAAGAAGTGTATCTTTCAAATTGTAACGTTTATATCATTTGCTTGTAATTTTTAAAAAAAAAAATTTGATCAAATTTTGTCTTTATTTGTAACGGGGCTCATGTTATTCTGCTATATATATCAGCTCAGATCTTATTCCACCCATAAGTTTCATACTTTATGTTGACATTTACAAGTTCCGGGCAAATTACACCCTCAGCGATCACCTTTAGAAAACGATAGCCAAAACCAGTAAACCCGNCACAAATAAGTTGAGGAGGGGTTTACCACATATAGTACAAAAAAGAGAAAGTTTTCTCACATCTAAATAAAAAGCAAAAAGTATGCAATGCAATGCTAATAATTACTTTCACAATCTTATATATTTCAGGAAATATCAGTTACTTGAATTTAAAAAAATTATTACTGAATCAGAAAAAAACGTAAGTGATGTCAAGTAGGTGCGGTTGATATTGGTTATGTTGCCTCTAGCCCCCTCCACGAGAAAAGAACAAAAACAAAATACAAAACAAACATACAAAATAAATCAATTGTTCCTTTCAGCATGGATTCGCCTTTGACCATTATTGCGGTACAAGTACTATATCATAGCTGTGCGAAATCGTTGGTCTTAAATCGAAATTACCAGGTCGTTATCTCCTGTTATTTTTGTGCCAAATTGGGTACGCTAGTAAACACAGTCAGTTTTCAGCCAAGTTAGAAAGATTGCTTCAAAACAGAGTTATAGGAAACAGAACAACGCATCTCACTATCCTCTTGGAATATTTTTTACATTTTGGACTGTTGCCAAGGAGTACAGCAATATCTATCACGTTGCATTAGTTGGTTAGACTAAGTGTCCGTAGCCAGCTGGCTTTATTTCCGTTTTAGATACGGCCAATTTATCATACAGAAGAAATGCTTAGTTGGATATGCGAAAGTCAGTATAGGTTATGCACGTGTCCTGAAGACGTATAACAGCGAACGTCAAGCGCGGTTCTGTATAGACTTTAATTGCTTTCTCACTAACTGCATCTAAGTAGAACAAATCTAGTCCATACGTAACAGATGAAAAATATTTGGTTGGGTTGCAGAAGTCAGTCAAAATTAAGTGTACGCACGTATTTCAGGAAAAGGATGTGGAAATTTCCTGTTCTCTCATTTTTTTTATATTCTAGAAGTGATTTCTGTTACTAACTGCAGCTAAATAATATAACATCTTGTATACTGATAACTGGGAAAGTAATATTTGGTTAGACTGCTAGAATCGGGTTAGGTTATGTATTGGCAGGTACTGCAGGAAGGGAATGGGTGAACATCATGATCCCTCTTCTTTTACTATTCGAGAAGTTATTTCTTTACTTACTGAGGTTTAGTTATACTGATAACAGGGAACTAGCTAGGGCGGTGAGGTTGCAAACCCAACGAAAAATTAAAATATAGACCGATCTTTCAAGCAACTGTAAAATGCACTGAAAAATTTCTCTGAAATTCATATTATTATATGCCCATTTTCGTATCCTTTAACTTTACATTGTCAGAATGGATACTGAACACCTTCATAATGCATGTATGTGCACGACGCGTGTGCCTAAAGACAGTATAGTGTATTTAGAACTAATTTGTAAACAATCGTGTATAGTAGTGTAATAGAAGCTTTAGGTTTGGGTTGATGTAATTTGTTTGTGAATCAGCTAAAGCAGCTGTTTCGTCCATTTGAAAGTATAGATGATAAAGTTATCGATAAGGACGAGTTCACTAAGTTAGAAATGAAACTTTCAAGCAAGCAAACGAACCACCGTGGTATTGGCAATGTTAACACAATAGTTAAAATAAAATGAGCATATGCAAATGGTTAATGCATTTGTATACGAACTCGTTTTCTCGAATGGATACTTCGCTCCCATATGTCGTACAGTAGTATCCATCCAAAAAACAGGTTCATATTTTCTCATAAAAATACATTAGTCTATAATTACCGCACTCTATCCCCACCTCTCAATCTATTAAAATCCTACGGAGTTTTGCACCACTCATATTTTCATTATTGTCTAAATTAAACTCGAAACATTAGATAACATTAGATTCTTTTAATTGAGAACTGAGTGAAAAGAAAAGTTAATTTGAATTATTGGAACAAAATAAATGATAGCAAAGCAACACAGTGACAGAGTCAAAAGATTTCAATATGGTGACATAAATATTTATTGAGTCCAAGATTAGAGCAAGAATCTTGATATCAAGAGATAATTTATGGGTTTTCTGAAAAGTCTAAATGGGATAAATATGGTCACAGAAAGTTGTTTTACTTAATGATATCAAAAAGAATACATGCACAAATGTTGATTTCTCTATTTCAAATGTCACAATATATCATCCAATGTAATAGTCAAGGACGGACTTAGTTTACAGAAGAAACAAAGAACAGAAAAAGAAATCGATTTAAACCAGCACTTGCTGACTCAAAAGTGACATTTTGAATCAAGGATTCAAACTTTTTATACTTTGCTGAAAAAAGTTCCCGTTTTAGAAATGTGTCCTTTTGGTTTGCTGAGAACACCTACCTGTCAAGTGTACTTTATACTTTGGAGATTTTAAACTGTTTCAAATGACTGACAATAAGGTGTTCAAGGCATCATTACTGCCATTCTTAAAGTCCAGTTATTTAGAAAAATATCGATCAATGGAGACAAATACAACAGGACTAAAATGAACTAAACTGTATTTTATTAAAAGATTGGTTATCTTAACAATCTACCATTACATCGGCATGCTAGAAAACGATTTTGCCACATAAGGGTAGATGCCATCACGTGATTTATCAGCAAATAAATTGACGCGCATGACGTTGTTGACTATATGTCTTCTCAAAATACGGATAGCAAGTAACCATAACATTAGAGATGACGTACATGACACTTTTCAGATAATTCTTTCAACAGAGAATACTTAGAAAGATACAGATTGAAATGAGTTTTACAACAACAAAGTTCACTATCGCCTTAAAAACGAACATTTTTAACTAATTGAGAAGTAAAGAAAATGTAGTTAATTGGTGGAGAAGAACTAACACAAACTACAGAAGCATTTCACTCAAAATGAAACCATATTATGGGATGATATTGTGAAAAAGTTAATTATGGGAAAAAAATTTATCTCCATACACATAAATAGGCAACGCCCAGATTGAAGCGACCACTGATAAAAAATATATCAAAGGAACGAATTATTCCTTATAGTCATTTGACAACTGCCACATCTAGAACTCCTAATTTCGTAATTGCCAGATTTGTCATGATTTCAAAATACAGCACAATATTCTGAAAGGGCTACCTTCCTAAATGTTCAAAAATATGGCAAGTAATTTAAGGTGATTGGTAGTTTTCTAGCTTGAAGACCTAAAGGGACAGAATGGTTTGCAAAAGAGAGTTATCTCTATACGACTAAAAAGATGACATGTATACAATGAACTTATTTTCCAAGATTTTAGGAATGAACAATAAATATTATCTTTTTATAAAATGGAAAGAATATGATGAATCATTTAATAGTTGAGAACCTGCATTATTATCAATTAAATTAACATTTGAATCACAATACAAAGATAATAGTATTTAGAAGTAAGACATCTGAAAATTAAAAAAAGATCAAGATTTTTATTATGTCACAGTGCATTAGAAAGTGAAAGCTTCAAATATGCGATTCAAATTCATTTGAACAAGATCAAAGGCTAAGAAAATTATTTTGTTGATGGAATCTTGTAAACTTTTTATAGTTTTGAAATTTAAATTCACGCAGAGTGTATCAGCAATTCTCACAAATACTCAATAAAGAATGCATTATGACAAATGTGACAAGTATTTTGCAATGAAAAATAAAATTTGAATACATAAAATATTTGACAAATAATCACCACAAATTTTTTAAAAAAATCAGTTGACATGGCAGGAATTTGAACACAATTTGAATAAAGGAAAAATAATACACCTTTCAAAGTGGATATAATGCTATTTAGTTTTCACAGAACATTCATTTGATAGTAATTTAAATTGAACTACCAAATAAATGGATAATTATATATTGAAAAGAGATTTACTGAAGAAATGATAATAGTTCTAAACTATTTCAACTAAAAACAGAGAGAAACTGATAGAAAACTTGACAAACGATACAGCAAATTCCAACGATTCAAAGACTGAATTAATTTAATCTAGTATTATAATGGATACATTGAGCAGATTAGAGAGAAAATATCAAGAAAGAAAAAGAAGACAAAATGGCTTAGATAGAGAGGAATAATGACGATACTATTCAAACTGTCTTGTCCGCCAATTCTATCCGATTCTCGTATTGAGAGGACGTCTGGAAAGTAACCCCTCATGGAAAAATACAGTTTTCATCACTTAGTAAGCACGCAACAAAATATGTATTTTGATAACGCATGTTTGTGCGAGCTGCTATGGTTTAAGTTTTGTAATAGTTTACTAACCTTTTACTCTCCTAGATGCTTTGCTGACACTTTACAAAAATGCCGCAAACAAACAAATTAATGCCAAAACTAGTAAAATAGTATTACCGCGAGGAAATAAACAATTGTCGCAGCACATTTAATTTATGATCACATCAATGATTTCTTTTTAACATTGTGGCTGCTTATAGGGCTCAACAAAAGCAAAAACTGAGTAACATCGCGTGTGTGTGGCCTTGAACTTTCATTAGCATGATCTGACGTTCTTGTCGCCACACATAAAGCTCAGGATCTGTCGGTAGCCGCATAGTCTACAAGGATTTCCTCAGATGGTTCCTGGTGGCTAGGTGGCTATTGTGGAGCACGCTTATCTCTCTCTCTCTCTCTCTCTC
>QKMX01259327.1:264-12508 GCA_003401595.1 Venustaconcha ellipsiformis | reverse complement strand
ATACAAAGATGTGTGTGCGTGTGTGTGTGCCCCTGTCTATGTGCGTTTGTGTGTTTCAAATGGACAAATCAAATTCGTGGACTCGTTTAGGTCTTGAACTCAAATTTTATGTAAGCATCTTTAGAATATAACAAAAATTAGGTTGGAAACAATGTTACCGTCGGTCCCGGACAAAGTTCAGATTAATAATGTAATGAAATATACTCAACACTATTAATCCATTTACTAATACAAATAATTATGTTGTTTTACTTTAGTAAAAGAAATTTGAAGGTTATGAACACTAGATCCGACAGTAAGATATGAATATTTTTGTACCACAGACGTTGCCCACTAGGATACTGATATACAGTCCCGCTCCCTCTAATTGCAAGTTATTTCATCCTTTTATGCTCCCAGAGGAGCCAAAATAGTCATCTGTTGATACTGACTAAACGATGGAAATTTTAATCCTTTGGACTCACAGTCCTTCACATTGCTATAGAAAATAAATATGTGTATTATTTTAAATAAATTAGTGCAGTCTCAAGTTACAGGAAAAAATCGTGCTTTTGTTTGATACGCTTAATGAGATTTGAATAAAGGTCACTGTGAATAAAATGTCAGAATAGTTTGGTTCTACAATGATCTGCCCATATAAATTATGGCGTTATAACTTTGCACAATTAGAAAAGTAACGGTCGAATATAGAAATATATGCTAACGTCAGACCAAATCATTTATTAAGGATTATATTAATTTTATATTAATAATAAATGATTGAGAACGCAGAAAACATTGCCTGTCTGATATTCCCATGTTTGAATCTTGACCTTCACAAAATTGTACTGACCAGGATTACAAACTTGAAAACTGTGCAGAACACGCAATGCGATTTAAGTCCTAATACTGAGATTCCCGTTTTCCCTTGAAATACCATAAGGCATGATGAGTGCATAGTTGTGTTATCTGAGTGATAATGCTCACTCATTAGCAAACAGTAATTATAATCATAATTGAATGAAAATTAATGCAATTAAAATCCGTGACATCTGTAAAAATAATTATCAAAAACTTGAAAATACCACTTTTGTCTGCAGTTAGAAGTAATCTTTGCGCAGATTAAACTGATTGTTCTATATTAATGTATTTATCATTTAATTATCATTTACCTAATTAAAGTCAATCATTTGTCCAATATAATGAAATAAAAAGCAAATTACATGCACTTTTTCTATTCATCTTCACCCAAAACACATTTCCACATTCACATCAAACAAGAATCTTATAACAAAATTTAAATACACTTGTCTTCAATCCTTACGTTCTAGACCTTAATAGATCACATACTTCAAGTTCGTTATAATGTCATGTTCTAAACTTCCATGGTCCTTTGCTTTGATTCAATTATGTTGAAATTTGCTAGTTGAAAGTTCCGTTTTTTTTTCTAGTACATTATTCCTTCCATTCCTATCTTTGATCCACTGTTTCCTAGTTGTTCGGCTCATAGCAAATTCCTACACAATAATTGATTAAGAGAATACTCAGACATTTTGACGGTCTATTTTCATCACCAAGCTAGATTCAATTAATAACTGCATTTTAACGATAAGCGATAAGGTTGTCATCTATTGGATAGCCCTTCGTAATAGCACAATGATGTAATCATACCAACGGAATATCAAACCCAATATGCAAATGAAAACAAAGTAATGTCTTTATATACATTAAACCGAACGACCGTTGATTGTATGATGATTTACGATTATGAACAGAGGATTTCGTGTTGAACAGAGTATGCAACTAACAGCGGCAAAACAAACAAGTATGGAAAAGTCATTAACTAATTTAATTATGAAAATTACAAATTGAAAAGTTTTTATACACATACACTACCGTGAACTGAATTGCAAACAATATTTCACTTTTTGTTACCAACTGAAAAGCCTAGTTTAACTGTCAGAAAGACTAACCTTGTATAGAAAAGTTTAATAAATATCTTGCTTTCTATTTAGAAATATGACCGACGTCGGATAGGCGAAAACAACGCAAACCTGAATTAAGGAAGAAACACTTATGTACACAAATTAGATCTGCATAACTTTATCGCTTAGTAAGTGTTTTCCATGGGTAATATATACCATCTAAAAGTGCATCTTCAGACTTATATACAAATGCAATCAAAGAAACCATTTAATGTACGATGAGAAAAGTACAATGATATAGATTTGAATTAATAAATCAGCTACAACAATATATATGTTTGTTGCATTCAATATGTTTCACGGTTTTATCAGCAAAAGTAATTTTAATAATGCATTTTAAGCTATTCAAAAAATTATTTCAGATATTTGATTGAAGACTGTTTAGAAGTACATTTCGTGCACGATGTTTTATCAAAGCTTTTAATACTCTTTTAGTTTTAATGTTCCTCAAAGATATTGCCTTTGAAAATCTTGATGACGCACAAATTTTGGTCAACAAGTATGTGTTTACTGGCTTGGTGGTAGGCAAGAAACGAAAGCAATCTGCGATTATTCTGAAAAATGGTTCGTCAAATCCAGGAATAGGATGCAGATGAACCTAAGGTATTTTCTCATCTGGTTTTCCTACCATTTCTCAAGAGTGACAAGACATGTAATATTTACAAACGGCACTTTTAATTTGTAACCAATCGAAGTGATTTGCAACCTTACAATCACTCGTATCAATCCTTAAATGACCAGCCAAAGGAGTATTATGAACCAGACCAATAATTTTTTTCTCTCTACTATTTAGAACAAACAATTTGATAGCTAATTGACCACTCACCAACAGCAGGTACCTCAGTTGGTCACCATGCTTGCTCATAAGAATCCCATGTTTAACTAGATGATAAACAGGCATTTATGAGGATTCATTTTCTCAAATGGCCCTTTGAAAGAAAAAGCTGATCATACGATCGTTTTCTTGTTTGACGACAAGTGATTGTCGATTGATGCTCTAATTAAAATGAAGATACTGAGTATTTGCAAAAGGATCATTGTGATGTATACATTTTGTTTGTTGGCTTGTCAAGTTCATTTGGACACAGTTCTGTTGGCTTGTCAAGTCTGTTTAGACACAGTTTTGTTGGCTTGTCAAGTCTGTTAGGATACAGTTTTATTGGCTTGTCAAGTCTGTTTGTACATAGTTTTAATGGCTTGTCAAGTCTGCTTGGACACAGTTTTGCTGGCTTGTCAAGTCTGTTTGGACATATATTTGTTGGCTTGTCAAGTCTATTTGGACACAGTTTTGTTAGCCTGTCAAGTCTATTTGGATACAGTTTTGTTGGCTTGTCAAGTATATTTGGGCACATATTTGTTGGCTTGTCAAGTCTGTTTGGACACTGTTTTGCTGGCTTGTCAAGTCAATTTGGACATAGTTTTGTTGGCTTGTCTAGTCTGTTTGGATGCAGCTGATCAAGTCTGTTAGGACAGAGTTTGTTGGCTTGTCAAGTTTGGACACAGTTTTGTTGGCTTGTCAAATCTGTTTGGACATAGTTTTGTTGGCTTGTCAAGTATATTTGGGCACATATTTGTTGGCTTGTCAAGTCTGTTTGGACACTGTTTTGCTGGCTTGTCAAGTCAATTTGGACATAGTTTTGTTGGCTTGTCAAGTATGTTTGGGTATAGTTTTATTAGCTTGTCAAGTCTGTTTGGACACAGTTTTGTTGAGTTGTCATGTTTGTTTGGACGCAGTTTTGTTGGTTTGTCAAGTATATTTAGACATATTTTTGTTCGCTTGTAAAGTCTGTTAGGACAGAGTTTGTTGGCTTGTCCGGTATATTTAGACATAGATTTGTTGCCTTGTCAAGTGTGTTTGGACATAGTTTTCTTGACTTGTCAAGTCTGTTTGGACATAGTTTAGTTAGCTTGTCAACGGACATAGTTTTGTTGGTTTGCCATGGTTCAGACTGATCTATGTTTGGATCAAACATCTAGCTATATATTTATACAAAATACTGCAAATATGACCAAATTGTTGGGAAATAAAATAGTATCAATCTACAATTGATGGACTTTTCAATGGTGCCAACACTATGAAACTGCGATATGTACCAATGATGATTTTGCATTTGTTTCGCGATATAAAACGATACTCGACATAGATACCTTGTCTCACTCCGAGCATTCAAAACATTAACAATGAAACTCTGTCCCTAGCACAAATTGGTAGAAAGTCTGCATGGTTTAAGCACGAACTCGTACAGAATGCAAAAATAAAATTAAGTAGGAAGAATGTGCGGAAGTTCGGTGTGTCGTTGTTAATATTTGAGTCAAGGATAAAGCTTATAACAGGGGATGAGATATAGATAGGGAATAAACACTTCAATTATTTATAAGGTTATAGTCTTTAATTCAACTTAAACTGCCTTTCCTTGGTCGTATATTGTGAATGGTATTGGTTACCTTAAGGATTAAATATAGCTTAATAAAGAAGCAAGGGATATGTTTTAATAAATTAATTCATTATGTATTATTTGTTTCATTTGATCATTATTAAAGTGGGGGTTATGATTTGGTTCTAGCTTAGGATAGTTGAGTAATGTTCTGCGTTTGAGGATATTTCTATATTTGAACATGGTTTACAAAATTCGATACCATTTAACCGTTTCTCAAATAGTCGCGTTAGACTCACTGAACAGCTGACTGCTTTTTATAATGGGCATGCAGTATTGCTCAGGTTATACATATTTCTTTTCTTTTGCATCTTATTAGGATCAGGATCGTTTTGCAACACACTTGCCTAAATATATCTGAATATTTGGTGAAAATATACATATAATCATCGTGGTACTGTTCCCTACTGCTACATTAATATACATGATGAAAATATAATCAGTACATGGACACTGTTTCATAGGCATGAACATGGAAAATATTTTATGGTCTATTGCAATTACAAATCATACGATTGCTTACAAAAGGTGCCATATATAAATTCTTATATGTTCATATTTTTTCCGTTAACTTTACATTGTTAGAATCGTTCAATATTTTACAATGTTGCACTCGCGCTACATTCATATTTCATTCACGTGTTCTCAATAGTGTATTAGGAACTACAAATCATATACACTCTCGTAATAGGCACATAATAAAATGGTTACTCTATTTCTATGGGAAAATATGCACCAGTTTTGTCGGATGGATATACTGCACTCAAAATGTCGTGCATTATTTCCTAAAAATCTCGATCATATTTTCCCAGACAAATACAGTAACATATAATTACTAAAGAAAGGTACCGTTAGAAATGATTTCTAATTGTAAATCATATCATGAAAAAAAGCGGCTATCAGCATTCCTAGCAAAATTCGTTTGAAACGTAGTAGAGCTAAAAGATATTGTTCTCAATATCACGTTTCTCCTGAAGCCGCCATTTTATTATTATATTTGTCTAATGGCGTCTTTTATCCTTTCTTCAATAACCGTACAGTTTCAAATGTAAGATGGATAAACTAATTTATTTTAAACTGAAATGCAACATACATACAATGGTAAATTATTTGTCAGCAAAGTTTCTTATTGTATTTCATTTAAAATAATTTGTGATGATGGAACCACTGACAAGTTAGGTACTTCATTTATTGTTCTAATGTTTGGCCCAACATAAACGAAGTCTAAAGCTTTGTTGAGAATATGTAGTCTCAAAGTAATTAATAGCAAAGAGTTAAAACAAGCAAGTCTTGCAAAACTTTGCAAATTAATGAATTCCTAAGGTACATTTTAAATATTTATAAATAATTTAAAGAATCTCTTATATAGTCTTAAATATTATTAAATCTAAATACTCCCAAGATAGTGTTTTGAAGAACATATCAATGGGTACATAAAACTCTAGCAAATAACCTTCCAGTATAAAGATTATTTTTCAGGTTATATCTGAACATATCAGCAAGTACTTTTATAGACTGACACTAAAGAAGACATTATAAATCTTGACCAAGGTCGCACTAACATTTTCTAAAAACGTAATATTTTTTATTGGAAAATTAATTAAACTGTAAACATGTCCTATTTTCTAGTCTTGTACGGTCAAAACATTTATTGGGTCTTAAACAATAACCCATTAAAACAAACTATTTATAAATTACAAATAAGACAAAAATACGTACCCATATGTCAATATTCACAACATGCCTGACGTATGTGTAAAACAATATCCTTTCTGATAGGCTCTGCTTCAATGCAATGCTACCACACATCATTTTGTATAAATGTTTGAATAGTGAAGTGGAAATAAAAGTCAGCATATTATATAGTATAAGATCAAATGACATTGTTTAGTTGGTGAAAGGGACTTCGTATTTGAAAAGATGATCATATTAATCATCCATGATCAACAGCACGTAACCACTGTATATAGTAAGAGTAAGCACTCGTTTGAGCAGATCAGCTCCAATACATAATTGCCGTCGTATTAGAACTGACATGACGCAGAGTGCAGCATAATCTTTTGTACCAGTATAGCACTACTAAAGATATAAAAATTTCAATTACATTATACACTAAGTATGTTTGCAGGAAAAGTAACGGAGCAACGTGCGCAGACACACTGCTGTATGCAGCTGAGCACAGCTATAGTTTCAGTTTGGAGTATGGACATTAAATCAAACAGATACGCGAATATTTATGTTAGTGATACTTAAAAACGAGCACTTTGAAATGGAAAAAAGCACACTTTGTTAGAAGAAAATGGCCTAGAATGATTGACAGATTAATCTGGCTCTGACCCAAACCGTAAAAACAAAATAGATATGCAGGTTGTGTATAACTGATAATAAATCGGGTGGATAATCAGATTATCGAAATAGTCTTGATGTAGTGCAGTATCAAAGTAACATAATTTGATCAGTTACCTGTACAAGAATTCTATCATATCATTACTTGAAGTCATTAAAATAAAGCCAAATATAGCATAATTTGGAAGATACAATATATACATTCCATAACAACTTGGCTTGTACAAGATTAACTTTCACTCGGTTTAATTTGAATGAGGTATGCTAGTGTCTGGTACTTTGCAAGTTTTGTAAATTTCCTCATTGTCTCTTTTGTTTGTATTAAGATTGCATACACATATTTACGTAATTCTCCATTGTCTTATCTGTAAAAGAATCATTAGTTAAAGTAGGTCATGAAATATGTCTTCGAGAATTCACGTTTGTTATTTACGTTAATATAAACAAAAATCATCATTCACATTAAAAAAATTATATAATCAATAGATTTATTATTAATCTTTAATTACGTTTCATATTAGAAAAACCATTAAATTAATATTGCCTTTTGGTATTAAAGAACTACCACTAATTAAATAAAATACAAAATAATTAATGATTAAGGGTTTGCAACAATTATGTGGCTTATTCAGTCATAATCAACGCGTTAGCTTACCGAATACAAAGAAGATCATTAGCACTTGGAAATTTGTTTTCCAAAGTTGACCTCGCTTTATCATTTGTGCAGATACTACTTCTAAATAAAGAGTATGTTATTTATGTTCGTTCCATTGCCAGTAACTAACACAGATCAAGGATTTTATAATATAACGATTTTACCAATTTTTCCATTCTAGATAATACAGCGAAATATTTGCAATTATGTTCTATAGTTTATAACTGTTTCCATATATTTTTAGAAGACAGAGTTAATTTTTCATGGTCTATATCCTTATTGTTTCACGGAACATGATAAAGAATGTGTTTTATAGTGAACATGTTCGGTATATATGGAAGCAAACTCAGGCAAGTAACTATTATACATTTATTACAATATTTAATGAACATCAATTCATCATCTAAAAGTCTTAAGATTCCTGTCAGTAGTTTCTCAACCATGGATCGAAAATATAAAGTGTTATCATCTAAAACAAATAAGATTTGGAAGAAAACCAGTTTCTAAGGAGTGACATGTTTTTACAGACGAACAGTGTGAATATTTGTACAATTATCCCGTATTCCATTCTCTGTGAATCAGTACGTCATTCATTTCAAACTGAAGAGAAATTATTTTAACAAGCAGACCAAAATAATCCAATGTAACTGAATAGCGACCAAATATAATTCATATTGACTTAGATGCACCTTTCGAAAATGGTCAAACACATTAAACAACATAATAATATTGTTCAGCTATACATATTGATAGCTGCAAACGTGTAAATCACAATATTTGCGATACATTACAAACATGCTGATAGTCTCATCAGCGTCGTGTAATGTTTTCACGTCAAGGCTAAACGCATTTGTACGCAATTGCAATCCCCGCAAAAGACGATAATGTAAAATCCACGTTGAAAAAAAAAGAAAAGAATGTAGTCTGTCCAAAACAAAATTCTCTGTTAAAGTTTCTAACCATGAATTACAGAGTAGGAACCTATCGATAAAATGAGATCTCAGTTAATTGATGGCATGTCTGTCAATAGTTTAAGGAATGGATTTAATATCGGCATCGTCAACGTAACTAAATTCAGGTTCCTCATCGTTTCTTTGAACGTTTTTATTTACATCCGTAAGTCATTCCTGCCATTGTGAAAAAAGAATATTTGGTCGTCACAATATGTCTATGGCAGTTTTTAAATTAACATGTGTGAATTATTCCCATTCATTTACACTAGTTCAGTTTTATGAGCGCGTCGTCTATACAACAAGGAAAACGAGTGCTTCAAAGCAGAGCTCTATAAAGGAGTAGATGCTGTATTAGAGCATGATAGTTGTCGGTGTATTCGACGCGGCAATATAAGAATAATAGCTAGGTAAATATCTTTTCGAAGACACTTTGACCTCTTTAATTCAGTGTGTATATACATTGCATAGTGTTAAACTGAGAATGCTTTAAATTTTGTTCAGGTCATCTTCACTTACAGTCACATCACGTAATTCAACAAAACACTATCTACTCTGCAACACTATCCCATTCATGTATTGCAATCAGTATACATAATGTTCACGTCCGCGTACTTGCCTTCTCCACAAATCAATTGGCTTGTCAAATTAGGGGAATTGGCCTTGACAAAAGTATTTTTCTTTCTTTACACTGTGAACGCTGTCTCCAGTTTTCCATATCACTTGATTCTGCTGGATAGTAGGAAGCTCTCCAAACTATCAATCAAGCACCATCACATAGTAATAATGAGTAATATTTGCAGATGTAGATATAAAAATACGCTTGAGTGATTGACAACATTGCTGAAGCATTCTAAAACATTAGTGTACCGAGAGGTGTGTTGATCTATATACCTTGTCAAAGCATCATGCAAAATGGTTTGAAAACCTTCCACCTTACTGGTTTTAGTTTATGATTTAAGCAGGCAAAACCGTGCATGCCTTTCTACAGGTCTATTTCCAAATTTTGGTTTATACATATGATGCTTATATTCTTGCCACCGGATATGGCTGAGGTCATTTTGTTTCAAAATAAATTCTTAATTTCGCAATAACACTCGACCTGTTGCATAGCTCAAATGATCTCCTCAACCTGATTTTGAAAACAAATTAGTGACACAAAATAATAGATTACAGGCACGATTGTAAATATTAAATTAAAGACATCACTCAAATCTTGATTTTTGGATGATCAAAGCGTACGACTTAGTTTTGAGGTCTTGAAAAACAATTGAATGGAGGTGTGTAACATTTATGTCTATTTTTATTTTACCCATTGTCGCACATATGACAAAACTTCACGTTTTCACTACACTACGATATTTGAACTCCTCCAAAACCAGCATGTGCATGAATGTGTAAAACAATGTCTGTCGAAACTTGAAGTGAAGCACTATGTAATACTGCCGTTAATTCGTGTTTTATTAGTATCGATGAGCATTTATATCTTCCGTGATCAATAGGAGTAGGTACCTCTTGTATATAGTTAGGTCTTTCTTGATATTTTACTTCACTTTTGTCTTCACTTCGTTAATTTTGTCTGCTAAAGGAAGCAAAAAGACCGTCTTTTAAACCAAGCAATCATTTTGTCTCCACTGTGAAAAGGTAGTGGGCTGGTACATAAAAGAAAAAATGTGTCTTGCTAATTATTGCAGCTGATGGAGTTGGTAATATTTTTCATGTGTTTTCTTCTTCGATCCATGTGGCTTTGTCTGCACTGGTGGCGTTAGGTTGGCGTTGTATAATTCTCTGGCAAAGTCATAAAGTAGTTTTATCTGCTTCAACTTAAGCTTTCTAATAAACAAGCTTAAAATCTTGAGGTACAATACCATACGTTGCAATTAATGATGCAAATATGTTAGATCAATCTGCTATTGGTATTCTAGTTTTAAATGTGTAACCTTGATAATGAGACTAAGGTTAGAGGAAAACGATGTATTTTCAACAGACTAAATCGTACATTCAGTTAGCTTTTGCTAACGAACCTGTTTTGCCTTGTACTTTATATTTAACAAGGGCGACTTTCAACTTAAACCAATGATGATCTGGTCTAAAATGTCGCCTCTTCAAAGGCAAAACATCCTTTATAAAAAGAGTTTTCTTCTTTCTATCATATTATAAATCACTGGTGGCAAATCGAGTTTGCTGGCGAAATCGTGAACAGGCGTGAAGTAGAAGTAACCGAAGATGCGTTGTATAGAATGAAAACAATTGGTACGACATTTGTAATAATATCTAGTAGTCGATGTGAAGTTAACAAGTTAATAAATGTGGTACTGGAATGGCATCTTCATGGGCATCTTTCAACCAAGGTGTTCTAACTCTTTCACTGCCCTTGGGATAGTCTCTTTTGGAATGTTAAACAATACCATACGGTGGACATTACAATTTATGATATGTTGTGCTTTAGTTTGTTTAAATAAATGTTGTTTAATGGAAATAAAACTAGAATTGAGATGAAAAGATGTTCATGCAAACCAAATTTTAATTTCTTGTTTGTCGTCTCCACATGTGTTATGGAAGAAGGTGCGTTTGACAAACTTCAGACATGATTCTATCGTCTTTGATTAGAAAATTGTCCTGAAACGATGGATATTACCCTTGCTTTCTTGGATTAATATTTAAGTCGATTGCTGTTATATGTAACACCACGCGATACGTTGTGATGGATGGTCAAACAAGTGTGCGTTTCATTAATCAAATGTTAGACAATTTCGTTTCCTCGTGAACCATGACAAGAATCATTTTAATAATGCGATACACCTTTACTATTTTGTCTCTTCTTTTGAAAAAATGAAAACTTGTGACCCCACAGAACATGCAAGATACGAAATAAAATAGGAAACAACAAAATACATGCATGACTTCTATAAATGTGGGAAAACGAAATATGACCTAAGCTGCATTAAAATAACTGAATAAACAATTTTGTCAATCATTGTGAACCAAATTAGATATATACTTTTCGAGTCTCATTGGAATTCATTGCCGTATTTCCTACAAAATTCGCTATACAGCTTTCTTGGACCTGTTATCCTCCGTTTAGGTAAGTCAATGATTGTTTCTTTAATTGTTGCTAATTTCAGTTTCTTTTCTTGCACTGGTTCTAAGCTAACGTCTTTCGTTGAATCAGTGGCACGAAATGTCCTTTACTTAGGTAGCCACGTCTTGTATACCATGCATCAAATACAAGATGTGTCTGCTGCGGAACATCCTTAAAAGCGAATATTTAGCGCAAATAATGTACAACAAAGGTACACAAATTCTCTTCGCCATTGCTTTTAATAAGTAAAAAAAATGTCTTTCTTGCACAGACATATATCGTTGTTGATTTTGCATTGCATTATTTACGGATGATACATAATCAACAAAGAACTTGATGGCAAACGAAATCCAAGAAAAGTATCACAATACAAACAAACCACATCGTCTACGATTCAATGTAATCGCACACGGAAACACTTCTTGTAAAATAATACTTTGATCTTCAAATATATGCACTGCCAACCTTCCAAATAATGTGCTGCAACACTGATGTCAAAGTCGTGGAGTGGAAACATTTGATGCGACGTAGATTTGGTGTTTTGTTGTCATACTCTTAACCACTAATATCATTACACTGTGAGAGAGTAATAGTTTGATTGGGATATGATTTTAAGTTTTCCTTTCAATTTTATCTTCACATACTCTGTGAATACGTTCTGGCAGTTTCAAAGTCAAACTTTTTAATGCAATATTCAAAGTTAGCCATTATGGAAACAAGTCATACTTTGTGCACAAAGTATCTACTGATACAGTGGAAAATAAATTATTTAGTCACTGACACACACACACACACACACACACACACACACA
>QKMX01259058.1:340-10803 GCA_003401595.1 Venustaconcha ellipsiformis | reverse complement strand
AGAGAGAGAGAGAGAGAGAGAGAGAGAGAGAGAATTGCCTTAGCTAAATGGAAACAACTAATCATTATTTTAAGGCTATCCTGTCATGTTCCTTTTAGACTTAGCACATAACACCCTCTTGTTAGCATAACTGATCCCTCACTAACCATAAAGTCCTGTATTCACGAATACATACTTATAAATAATACCGTGCATAGCTCAAATTGTTGGTCTAGCCATGCAATTACGAATCCCCCATCTCGATCAGCCAAATAGATTTCTCTCAACTGCCTAGCTGAATGAATTCCAATCCCATCTCACTCACCTTTGTCAAGAATGCATATTTTGTAGCTCTGTACAGACAGAGGCATGCCATCATCTACGTCATCAATGAACTGAGCCGATTGCAGATGTGCATATCTACAATATGAGCAGCATACAAGGGAGAGGGGAGATTATTGACATTTGCACCTGCAGAGAAGCAATCACAAAATTTCAAATCAGTATAACGTAATGTATCAGAACAAATGTGCTCCTTTAATTTATTATGTATAAACTTTATTTAGTATTGTTGTAATTCCTCAAATGAGAATACCATACGATATGCTAGAACAAGTTATCCACACCAAACTATTGCAGTCAGTTCACGCCAATAAAAATTTGTGCATTAAATAAAGATGAAACGTACATTCTGTGTTCGCTAACTAGTTCCAGGAGGAATTAGTCTTTCTTTATGACGAATGTACATTAATCTGACTTGAAATTGATGATATTATTCCGGAAGCATTTTGAAATATTTCGCAGTGATTCCTAGCTACCGTCAAAGATGTTATTCAGGATGATCAGGTCGTCAAGTTAAAAAGTCCTCCAAAATGAGAGCCATTAGAATGAACTTTATGGAACGTTGGAAATTTGTGTTGTTGAAGAACTCTACGCGCATTCGAATCCATTGAAAAGTGACTAATCTTGTGTTAAAGGGTGCGTTCCATTCAGTGTTTACCCTGCAAGGTATTTAGTAGCAGCCTGACCAAATATCTAGAACACAGATCAGACAGTTCCCATAAAAAGTGTAATTCATTAATCAAGAGATGATTAGCATTATTCTTGACAATCTTGTTGTTTATATATCATATAAACATTGAGCGAAATTGGTACTGAAATCTTTATGTTGGTTAGCTAAAAAGTATAACAATGAAGACGCAGATTTCTAACGGCATTGTTAACTGTTTACTTTTTATGTTCTGTCGCGCTTTGTGTACATTCGCACAGATAGTATAAACATTAACATAGTTCCATTTTTTAATTCAAGGTCAGAAATCACATACTTCAACATAGAATTTGAAAAGATCGTTGTTGGATTCGAACATGTTCCTTTTACATGATAGGTTAGCATGTTACCACTGCCTACCACTGCGTCCAGATGACTTGAGGGTACGTAAAATTCTTTGGACATTATATTCATGATGTTTACAGGAAAAAAGTTCTTGAGTGAAAAATCTTGATTCTTTTCTGAATTATTTATCGTCGAAACTCCTCTAATTCACGGAATTAGCATAAAAAATATAATTATATTTGATGCATTCAATATTCAATATAATTTGTATGAAAAAAATGACTACAGTATAAATAGAAACTAATGATATGGCAAGATAAATAAAGTACACTATACATAAAGTCACGTACTGCCTCATTTGGCCCGAAAAATCGATGTGCATGCATATTCACAAATTGAATCATAATAACAACATATCCAGGTCCCATATGCTTATCGCAGTACATAGTTGTGACTCACGTACCAGTATGCAAAATCACAACTGTGCACATTTTCACAATGAAAAATGTAACCAATGTATTTGCTTCGAGCGTACCAGTAATATGACAAGACATTGCTAATTCTTAATTTAAGAGTAATCAACACTCCCTGTTCCATGAGTTAGTCAACAAAGGAGAGGAGAAAAATGTTAGCTCTGATGATTCCAACAAGCAAATATAATGAGTTGCTTAATAAATTCACTCACAGGTTTAAAATTTCATGACGTACCGAACAAGACTTGTTTTCAGACGGTTTCGCGGTAACATCAACATCTTGTCTTACAATGACACCAGGCACGGGTACAGCATCAATATTTGTTATTAACTGAAATTACAAGATGGTTCTATTTTAATGAGTCTTAGCTTAGACTTGAAATTTAGTATCTCATGATTGTTTCTGCATGGAAGAGAGATGAAAAAGCATAGACAAATGCTGAAACTGAGACTCAAACAGTGCCGTCATTGCGACTCGGTGCTATGACTGTGCAGTCTTCGTAAAACGAGACTTATACCGATGGACGAGTGAAGTCTCATTTAGTATTGTTAGGTAACTTGGCCTAGCACATGGTGCGTGTGTGTAAATACTTCATGGAAGTATGATGGATATGAGCATTTTGTTTTTGTGTTGTTTTAGCAGAGACATTTACAAAGTAATTGTTGAACAAATGTTGCCTTGCCTGAGACGTACTTCCTTCTACCAGGATTTATTTCTTTCTATCAGATTTTTACTGTAGTTTTAGCCCATGTTATTAGCAATTAGCCATGCCTACTTACAAGGCCACCCTCGGTCACAAAGCATTAATGTGTTCATACATAAGGTGAAAAAAGATAATGAAAGTTAAATTTGAAACGGAGGACGACATTAAAACCACACAATGTTCTCAGTCTTTGTGGAACTTGAGCATCTTTCAATTTTTTGGGAAACGACAGCTAGCACGGGCAATCAATTACATTGAACCTGGTATACAGAATACAGAACTCGTTCGCTAATAGCGCCTTTTTAGTACCACAATACCTGCCATGTTGATTTATTCTTATTCATGTATTGATCTGCATATTATTTTCTTTTCAAATACAAGTGATGACGCCCGGATTTTTTTAGTTAGCAATTAGCTTAGCAAGATCTCAAAGCGATTATAAGGCATATTTCTCCATAACATTTGGCGGATATGAAACAATATTATAACAGAATCGGTGTAATATAAAAAGTATCACGATAGATCGGAATGAAAGGAAGCTGTTTAAATGACACTTGTGTTTGGCTAAAACAGCGTGTGTTTTCTAAGTAACGAGGTGTTATTCCAATTTTGTCAACACCCTGATTTTTATTTCTCATAGTTGTGAATCTGAAACAGATTGAAGTATTTTCAACATTTTACCAATTTAAATTGCCAACAGCAACCAAAACATTTAGATGACTGCTTTCGAAATTATACTAATAAATTAAAAGAAATTTAAATATTATGAAAGCATATTAATAAATTATTGTTGGGTTATGATTTTCAACTTTAGGGGAGACTAGCAACTAACTTCAGTTTAGAAGCTGTTTTAATTTCATTTTCTTCTTCTTGTATTGTATTTATGAATTTAATGTAAAAAGTTTTTGCATGAAATATAATATGCTTTTTGACGCTTCCTTCGTACGTTATGGTCAGAATTTGGAGAGAATTGAACATTAAAGAGAGCAAGAAATGGTAAACGCATCATCTTTTTCTTTCATTTAGATATATCCATAAGTATAAACTTAAATTTTACAGTGCACGGCGAAACCTGCGTGCCGAAGCAAAAAGGAAATAAATAATTAATAAAATGAGGAAATAGTATCTTCATTTTATGTTACACGAGGAGCTACCAATGGTCAACATTCAATCCCGAGCTTTGTCATATCTCTCCTAACAAAATGTTTTTCGCCTTTTAGTATACACGTGCACACAGACTCAAATCCAGCAACATCACATTTGACTTAAATACCACATGAAATCAAAATAAAAATTAGTATATATCGATCATCTGGGAACATAGCCATAACTCGAGCTGTCGCAAATTGAATTCGCTACAGCTTGTCACAAGCATTTATGGAACAGAGGACTATATAAAACACCGGATTACTCCCACCTAATCACCAACCATTGAAACTTAATTATTATATATATTTGCAGACTCAAGGTATTACATAGGCATGAAGCTTCAATTTTGAGGAATGCTAAGCATGCGAATTTTGTTTTAATACAATTAGCATCACCCTACACATGTCTCAACAGATCAAAAGATCATTGAAGCACTCGCTTTTCAAGTAGATCAATTCAATACCTTTACCAGTAAATGTCTTATGTAAGAGTCGGTTGGTTTATTGGTTGGTTTTAACGGCAGTTTTATGACATTATTGCCGAAATAGTGGCAATATCATGCCGAAAAATGGCAATATCATGCCAAAAAGTGGCAATATCATGCCGAAAAACTGGAAGCCAAGTGCTTTTCTCAAGGCAATATCATGCCGAAAAAGTGGAAGCCTAGTGGTTTTCTCATGGACACGCTAAGGCTGGCCTAGCTAGCTGTCGAAACCGCGACCCATGGATACGAGCTCCTTTGTCCATTAGAAATACCGACATGTTTTAGAACATACAATATTCTTTCAGTTGAAAATCTGATAATGCTAATATGATAGTATGCTGGACTTAAAAGTTATCATGATAATTATCGAAGATTCTTCAATTTAACATGTTTTGTCTAACTTCGTACATCAATCTTTCTAAAAATAACATCCGTAAGCGGACGTTAGACAATGTGGGACTTATCCCCATAAAAATAAATAAAACTATCACTTGTAAAAATCATGTGCGTAATAAGCGTAATCAGCGTTGACCTTATTTATACTGCCCTTGCAAAATTACCAAATAATTTAATTTTAGAATAATAAAATAAAACAATCAGATGACTCACATTCTTGCGAATTAAATCCAAAATATTCATAAAACTCTATCACAGGGCTAAAATAATAGAGTGTTATGAATTAATTCCAGGTCCTGCATGTGGCCAAATGTCTGCAGTTTTGATGTATGACAACGGCATTGTCCAGAGATCCTTTTAATAAATAATCCAAATACACGATTCATCTCAAATTAAATCTAAACACAACATCTGTAGACTAATTTTAAAACAAGAACATAGGAAATATGTTATGTCTTTATATACACTTCTTTTATCTTTGTATATGTCCTCAGTACTGAGTGGCAATTTTCTTTGGCACTCGGTCCATGTCGCAACACCTCCCATGTGACATATTTCACAATACATCCCCACGCGGAAACGGAACCTAACTGATTTATTCATCCAATGGGAAATTATTATTAAGATTGATTTCAAAATTTGTCAACTACCTATTTATAGCTCTCTGCAATTTAAAGTCATATACCAGATAGGAGAGATGCATGAGCCCCTCTAAAGAAAAATAGATTTATGCAATAAATCTTTAAAAGACATATTAGTTAAATATTTATTTCAAATACAATAATAAAATCACATATAAATATGTCTTATGAATAACACAAAAGTATATGCAATTATAAAGCCATATAGAACTTCTATACATATGAAAGTGCAGCTAATTATTACTGTATTCCTGAAATATCAAACTCGATCTAAGCAATATCTGACTTTTGTTTCATTTTGTTAATGAAAGTAGGGAGGTTATGATCACTAAATACATCAATTGGAGAAGGGTCAGAATTAATTTACACTTCAAAAGGTTGCAAAGCCAAAACGAAACGCTCCTTTCAGATAATGGAATAAATTCTTTGGTGCTTGTTTGATGAATATTTTAGAGAAATATCACTCTGTATGTTCCAGAACAATTTTGTCTTTATGAATTAATATTCTAACAACCAATCTTTTCATCACTTGCATCATTTTAAATAATTGGTTAACATCTGGCGCTGTATGAGCTGGTGCACTCTTAAGTCTGACCTTTGATTTATCAAAAGCCTCCTGAAATATGTCAGATCGATACTAATGGTTCTTTTACTCTTCTAATTGGTCATGGCAAAGCAATTATATAAATATCTGAGTAGCAGTTTTGATAATATCCTGCCACACTCAAAATTCGCAACAGTTGCTTTTTCACTGGTAGGCATCATAACTTTATAGATAGATTTAACCTAAACTTCTACAGGTTTAAGTTAACTGTGACTTAAATATGCCTTAAAAAAGTAACACAAATACTGCAAAACTCACTTAAATTAATTGTCAAATTTGCATCACTGTGGCGATCAAAAGATTTCCAAATGGTTTTATGGTGGTATTTCCATCTGTCGTTGTATATGATGACGTTTGTCATGCATGCGTCACAGCCAGCCATACAAAATGACATCATGTGCATTGAACGCTTTTATGTTTAAAGAGAATGTTTCATACCAAATGGCATAACATTATATTGATAACGTCCATCTGGAATTGCAAATCGAAATTTAGTTTGCTCTTTTGCCAATATCCTTTCAAAAAGTCGAACTTGACTTATGTTGCATTTCCAATTTTGACAATGTGGTAATCGATTGTAATATTGGAAACCAATCTGTTTTGTGACAATGTTCACTTTTCTATAGTCAGTGCACATACATGAGCGTATTAACATGTTTCGGCAGACGATTACATAAGGAGCTCCAATTGCATTTACTTTCTTGAATAATATTATTCTCCAGCAAATACTGAACTTCCATTTTCAAACATTCTTGCTTGCGAGGATTTTTCCTGTGCGCATATAGTTTCACAAGTGTAGCATCTTCAGTTGGAACAAGATGGCAGATTTATTTTGTTCGTGTTGGAACATCTGGAACAGTTCCCAGATTCACATAACAACTGTTTAATTAATTCTTTTCTTGTTACTTTAGATGTAAAAGTTTCTAGTCCAGATAGTTTAATATTTCCTAATTCAGCAGACTGGTTTAACCAAAGTTACTAAAGTCCGATTACATGCCAACATTTAAATCCTTATAGTGTGCGACATGTAAATGTATGTAAAGATTAAAAGGGCTCTCTTCCAACATGCTAGTTTAACATATTTATATGGCGGATTTGTTTCAGCCAGAACCAAATGTTAGTCTTTTTGCTAATTCTTGAGCCTTTGACTATTATAATTTGTAATAGGTACTTAGTTAATGATATTTTAATTATCGGTTTTATAAAGAAATGGGTGTTTACGGTAGGACGAGTCATTTTAATAAAGCGTAGATCCGTTCATAAGTTTCTAGTTTGAGATGTACTGTAATTCACAAAAACATGATGTGATATGATTGTTTTTTTTTCAAGGCTATGCTGACCCAGTTCTTATCAGCTAGTGTGGCCCACGTGACGAACTTTTATGGTGCCATGTAAAGGAGTCAATGAGCAGTCTTTATGTTATAGTGAATTATGGCGTAAATTTAAGCATTCATTGTAGTAACAGCAGCCTATGAAGTTATACAGGTATACTGATGGGAATTCATTTTTTTTAATTTAAGCATTCATTCCAAGTACAGTGCTTGTGAAATTTCAGATTAATTAGAATAATAGCTGTAACGGAAAAACTGAATTCGTTTTAGAACATTTTGATATTATAATATAGCGATTCTTCTGTACTGCTGAAATGCAATCTTTCCAACACCACTTGACTTTTAGTGTAATAGGCAGATGACGGAAATGGTTGGATGCATAACGCATAAAATTTGAACCTTAATCGGATTGGACAGATTTGGGAAAGCCAAAGCGTTAAAAAATTTTTTGCAAAGCTTTCACTATTGTTCTAGCGTTAATATTCCTAAGAGGAATTTTATCTGGAAACTTGGTCTTAGGTGAGGGACCGAGACAGTCTTCCATTATTCTACTAAATGGTTCGTCAAATGCAGATGAGCTTTAGGTATTTTCTGATTGGGTTTTCCTACCATTAGACACATGTCGCAATATCTGTAGTATTTACAAACATCACATTTAATAAGTTTTCATATCTTTCAGACTTTTACGTCTACAGTACACAAACACAAGAACTTCTTAAAATATGCCATTCAGACATAGGAGGATTCGATCTGGTTCCAATGCTTCCGAATGATTTATTCTCAGCGTGGGGCATTGAGGTGGAAATTAATTACTAGGCCGCCGCGTTTGCTTATTATGTTCGTTTTATATTTCAGGAGGGCTCTTGTATCAAGAAGTCTTGTTTAGTTAAACGCCTCCTCGATATTTCTCTATCTTCTACGTCTAAGCCTCTAAGGGAACCCAGACACATGCCCAGTGACTAATTTAATTTGTATTTACAGCATCATGATACTATTTCGTCATTGCACACATAGTTCTATATAAAAGCTGAAAGATGTTAGTCTATACCTCTGAATGTCACCAAATTTTGAGATAATCACAATTCAATAAATTATTTCAAATAAAAGGCAACTATGATCTTGTTTCTAAAGATTTGAAGATGTAATTTAATTTTGCCCCAAATACATTCAACCAGTTTAAAAATTAATTATTTGTCTAAGGGCCCTTAGTGATAAGTATAGTTGAACATTACATTTTTTAAAATTTATTTTGCTCTTAACAGAAACAAGTTTTATCATTTAGCACAGAAAGAGTCGACCATATGTAGTTTTCGTGTAATGGTAAACGTCATTTAATTCATGGAAATCAACTTTCATTCTTATTTCTACACCAATAATGTGTTGGTACCTAACTTTTTTACTATACCTCAGACAGGTTGCCATTAGGTCTTTTTACCGAAAGGTTTCTAACAAGCAAGGCAATCTATTAAAATTGGTTTCACGAGAGTAAACGTGAATTCACAATAGTGAGTAAATACAAGTTTAAAATGCAATAACTGAAGAGAATTTACTGGGAAAAACCTCATAGATGTGTTGATTATTGTACAAATATTTAAACAAGCTGTTTACATGGTTTTGTTTGTACAGATGATAATGACAAATAGCAGAATGTGATATCCCATGCTGGTGTAACCTTGGAACACAACGTTCAACGCCAGCTTGCAACAAGGCCCACGTTATAGCATGATTGCTTTCAAATGCTTCTCTCTTAAACGAACACTTACATTCTATGCTAACACACACATTTGTACGTACCGGATGCTTCTAATAACAGAATATGTACTCAAGAATGGCGAAATATTCCGAAAGAATATTCTTAAAGAATATGTTGTAGTAGTTATCTTTTCTGGAGTTTAGCAAAATAACACATCGTTGAAGGCTTTCTTTAATGTCTTCTCTTGGATAAAGTTTTTCTCCAGATATCTATGTCTGCAATACGTTTAAAATTTGTTTGTTTTGCATCGTATAAAAAAGCTTTAACACTTTCTTGTGATTAAATCTTTTCTGCAATTTCTCATATCTCAATAGCCCAAAGATAACTATATTTAAGGCAAACCTTTGAACAGTAACACACCATTACCCCTGGACTCAGTATAAGTAACCTTATTGCAGTAGCAATGTCAAAACTGGGATATCCACTGCGGCATGTCGTTGATGGAGTCACGGAACAATGCTTACATTATATGTTTACGGCATTACAATCTGGAAGTGAAACCATTTTGAGTGATGTATCTAATTTAATTTACTTTAATACTATGATTCGGCGAGGTATATCACTTATTTTCACTAAATAATATGCACAGCATTTGAATGGTCAGACAGAGTGACATTTATAAAACAGAGACCTATAATGGAACATCGGTGGTAGAGATCAATCAATTTTTTAATCGATATAGTTCAACTAAAATGCAAGTTCCAGTCTAAAACCACGAATCTGACAATTTGAAAGATCAATCACTTACACTGCGTTTCGGGCAAAGTTCAAAGTAAGTGGAAGTCGCGTGCTCACTCTTTTTATGCTCTTATGATATATAAAGTCAAACGTTGAATTGCACAACAAATTTCGTCTCCATCTATGATAATGCAGTCGAATTTACTGGAATGTTTCAAAGACATGCTCTATAGTTGTCTTTATAATTTTTTTTTAACACATCTAACTACCCAAATTACGGTTTGACCTACAGGAACATTTATAGTTACAAAATAACTTACATTATAACATAGGCTCAGTTCGAAAGGTTAGCAAGGATCGCACTCTTTGTTTTTATGTCTGAAATTTAAGTAGTATATTTTGGTATTTTACAAATAATAAATACATAAATCAGTAAATTAATTTAATGCTTAAAGTTTGGAACCGTCGTGCATGTTTGAGATTGTTTTCGTTTTCTTTAATGACAGTAAGAAATGATTTGTATTGTGCTCTCTTTGTACTTTTCGTGTTGGTTTTCTTGCAATATTAGTATTCTTAACATCTTCACTTCTCTTGCAGTCATTATTTAAACATCAACATTTCAGTTTGCCATAAATCAGAAGTCGTATGCTCAGTGTCACGTACAGCAAACGTTATTCGTATAGAGTTCGGATTATGATGATTGCCAGGTCACTAAAGCATGATCAATGTCCCTTGATATGATGCATATAATCCTTTGTGTGAGTTCCAGTTTAGATATTGACTCAGTAGACATACTTTGAGTGGTTGTTATACCATGAATCAAGTGTCATTCTTCTACTTCCTGTCAAAAGTCAATCTTGACTCAGGAGATGTATCAGTTTTGACCTGTTTATCCGGAACCCTCCCCCTCTCTCTCTCTCTCTCTCTCTCTCTCTCTC
>QKMX01258983.1:282-14335 GCA_003401595.1 Venustaconcha ellipsiformis | reverse complement strand
CTCTCTCTCTCTCTCTCTCTCTCTCTCTCTCAACAGCAATTAGGACATCTGAAATTTTGTTTGAAGGAAACAAGAATCCATTTAGTGAAAGCATCAAAGAGCTAATCAAGAGTTAATCCCCCATTTTTATTCTAGAGTTACCTTTCTCCCATTTCAGAGTCATCTTCCTCAGTTATGTCAAACTATAGGGCTCTCACAGAATAATATTTCCCCTGGAGCTGATTTTTGTCTTGGAAAAATAGCCCTAGAGGAGACTTTCCCCTTGGAAACACTAGTTATTATCTACCAGGGAGAAAAAGTTGCTCTAAACTTAATTTCTCTGTAAAGTACATGCTTTCTTATAAACTGTGCATTGCTTTCCTCTTTATTTCCCTGTGTGCATGACTATATAAATGACTATGTTTGGAGATAACTGGATTTCTGAGCAAATAACTCACTTGGGTATAAAACCAGGTACGATATGGCTTATGCATCTTGCATAGTCTGTCATAAATTGCTTGTTACTGTTACCATTTTTCCAGTTTTGATCATATCTGGAATTTAAACTTATCAGCATCTCAGAATCTCAGAAAAAAAAATTGATAATGAAGAAGATACTCATATTAATTAGGTAATCTGAGATTTGATTGGCTGAGCTTGCTGCCACTCAGTGGGGATGGGGTGGTGGTAGTGATATATTTTGGGTCTAATTTTATACAAACTTGGAATATCAGGTTATATCATCAAGGTCTCAGTTGAGTTCAGTAATAAGCTAGATCCATTCATAATAAAAAGATAATCTTGCATCAGATTGGCTGAGCTTGTTACCATTCTATTTATGATGTGATTAAACTTATGCAATAGACTTAACTCTTCAAGATCTCAGATGAGTACAGTTATGAGCGAGAAATATGCCATAATAACAAGGTGACCTTGTGTCTGACTTGTTAAGATTGTCAATACTTTAGCAACTATATTTTTGATCAAACTTAAGTTGGATTATATCATCAAGATGTCCAGTGATCTTTATTATGAATGACCTATCTGTAATCAAACTTTGTAAATAAATTAATAACACCAAGACATTGGAAAGGTTTATTACAAGCAAGACCCATGCTTATTTATAATGTAATCTTGTATCAAACTGAGTTGTCTTTTCACTCTGGAAACTCTAATTTGATAGGATTTTGATTAAACTTGGTAAATACTCTTTATCTTCAAGGGCTTAGTTTCATATAATTATGATTGAGATCTATATACATTAATTATGTGATTTTTCATATTATTGGATGAGCTTGTAAACACTCTAAGAACTATATTTCTGATCAGAATTTTATCAAACTGTTAAATAGTCCTATATTATTAGCTGTTGGATAATTTTTAGTAGGAACAATATCTGTGCATGTTTTTGAGGTATTCTAATGTGACAGCAGTCCTAGGTCTGTGCAGTTGCAGTTGGATTTGACGTATAAGTGAGTATTTATCATAAATCAGAATGGTATCAGACTTTCTACAGACTTTTAAATGTCATGGTTTCTCAACGCTGACATTTAAAGCTTCATTGATAATGAATGAAAGAATGTTACAGTCCTATTTCTCTCCTGTTCAGCTATAGGGAATTGGCCATCTATAATCAAAGTCATCAAAAGTTGCTATAATTTCTATTTTTTTCCCTCAGATGTAAAGAATGTTCCAAATGACTCTGGTTCGAATAAGACAGCTCTTTACATTGTGCTTCCCATTTTGGTGCTCGTGATTGTTATGGCATTCTTCATTAAGGCAGCACATACCAAGCGTAAGTTTCAGAATCTAGAACAAAGATTAGCAGAAGTGGAAGAGGAGGAAGAGGATGGCTTCTACAATCATTACACTTCCATGTTACCAGGCCCACAAGAGTAAGTTCATGGGTTCAGTTTCAATTAGATGTACCTTAATTGTAGTTTGTATTTTTTCTTTTCATAAATCAGTTGTCCTTCACTTTATTGGACCTCACTATAATTACACATTCTTGGACAGGGTTTAAAATAAGTTTAGAAAGCAGTAAATTTGCACTTCCTCTTTTTTAAGATTTCTACCTGCTTTTAAAACTGGTGAATAAAACTTTGCTGTCAAGAATGAATTGGAGTAGTTTGGTGTTTTACGGCACAGCAGTGCAAAAAGTTTTATAGTGCCAAGGTGTAAAGTGCCTTCCCCATGGATAAGCTACTGTAGCTAAAATGGGGATTTAATAGAGTTTGGTGCAGTAACTCTATGGCAGTTAACAGGAGAGAGTGGAAGAAGGCCAGATTCTTTGCCGTAATGATAAAGAAAAGAAACATTTTTAATGAAACTTTTATTCATGCAGAGTAGGGGTCATCTTAAAAGCTTGACACACAAACATTTTTGAGAAATCTAGGAGTAATGTTGGAAATTCTAGATTGTTTGCAGTGCATAAAAATACTGTCAATCTATATATCTTCACCTTTTCATACCATTATTACCATTCATAAATGTATACATGTATTTGGAATGCACTATGTTTATCATTTTCATGACAATATTCTTTACACAATACTTGCATATAAAGTTATTTGAACTTTAATAATTTTAAACTTTTCCAGGTAAATGAAATACTACCCACCACAAAATGAAGAGTCAATCAGTGTTGTTTACTGTGGGTATTTAATGTAGTTGTGTATTAGCAAGTATATTGCTAACATTTTCATGCAAGACTGAAAACAACCAGTATTTGTATTCATATTTGTGTTTTGCTATATCAACACTGTTTTATGCAAAACATGTTTTGATTTAATTTGTATTTTCCATTTCCTTAGGTTAGATTAAATTCCCTTGTGTTATTTCCCAAGTTTGCTGCTAGTGCATGTTGCCCAATAAGCCTTAGCCTTGTAAACTTGATATACATGTTTGAACTTAATTCCTTAGCTTGCAAAGGCAGCAGTTTATATTCCCACATGACAACCCTTTGATCAAGCTGCAAGTTTGATACTTGCTCAGTTCCAAGTAACAGGGTGGTTATTTGAAGTCCCTGTGATCTTGCCTCACAATTGACATGTGTTCAGTTGCATCCTTTAATAGATTTCACAGACTATATGATCAAAGTATTACAGAGCCCAAGCTCTGCATGAGCACCCACACAAAACAGTGAAGTCCTAGAACAATATTTGTGATGACTATATGACAATTATTTGCAATGACTAAATGATGATGATGATGGAGATTATCTGAACTTTATCAAACAATGAGGATGAATTGATGCACTTGGTACCAGATGACATTAGATGGTGACATTTATAGAAAATAATTAATCACAAAAAATGTGGACTTAATGTTCATTTTTTATTTGAAAGATGTGTGGAATTAACATATTACAGGATAATGTGAGTCAAGTCATTCTGAACTGCAATTTTATACAGGTATGTGACCTATAGCTAAATTTATGGATTTTATCATATACATGGATTTAAAATGTCAACCATTATGGACTTCTATGGATTTATTACATGAAAATGGACAAACTGTAAGCTGTCAATTTATTTGTAATCAATTCAACTCAGTGATACAATTCTTTTTTATACTGGTTTTGTCTTTATTTTTCTTTTCAATCTATGTATATATGACTAACTGACAACAAGTCACCAATTCAGATGGATCTGACTTGCAAAATACACCCTGACATAAAGAAGAGTCAAAACGAAATTGGCTTTTTGTAGCCCCAAAATATGGTGATCAACTTGAAGTTGAGTTGACTTATAATCAAGTATATACAGTATGTCTGAGACATACATGTTTTATGTAATTTCCACACCAGACAAAAAATATTTTGTAATTTAATAAAATCATTTGCTTTGAAAATACTGTATTATCACTGTCAGCTGCCATTAAAGATTTCCTGTGACATGAGATAATCATCTACATTCCCTATTTACATTAGTTTTAGGAAGATAAAATAGATGAAGGAAAAGACACTCTTCCTATCCCTTCTTTTCACCACTACTAGGTGGCTGCAGTTGTGTATTTAGTAATAGCTTTTGCTTAATATGAGGTTTGACACAATATACATCATATCTCATACCTCTAACAAAGTTTAAGCTAATCTTGCAGATTATTGACCATCCATCAAGAAAATCAGTATAGTCATGAGGGAAAACTTCATGTTGTAATCGATATTTGTTTGAAACATATTGATATTTATGTGAATTTGTCACAGTTGTGAACTTTTGTCAGACCTGGTGCTGATATTATTCACACATTGATTACTTGTTTTGTGCAGATGGACACTTATGATTTATTATTTTCTAACATTTTTGTCATTCTTGTCTTTTAGAAAACTGATAGGCTATGTCAGTGATGTGTGTAAAATGCAAAAGATATTCTTTAGTCATGATTGTGCAAAGATATGTTTTTAATCATTGTAACATGGAAAACAATCTTTCACTTGTGACATTTGCAGCTGGTATTATTAAGATCAAAGGCTGGTTTCATCTCTTGTATCATTTTAACAATGTTCTGCACAGCGAGTTTACTCACATCCTCAACTTCACTTTTGATGAGCACTTTCAGTGACTGTAGTTGTGTTGCAAGTTTGATCTTATCAATTTCATTGTTGTAGAAGGCAATGATGTAGTTGATTATCATCAATGAACATTGATGATAAAGATCACACATTTCAGAAGCATGTCTTAAAGATACTGGTAAGACTGATATCCTGGCTAGTCTAGTCTGTCTTGTACACAACTAAGTCAGATCAATCAACTCAAAGTATTTTTGCTGGTACAGATCTTTCTTCATTGTGGGATATTTATTAGGCACATCTCCAGTCTCAAAATGTTTTGGTATCTTTCAGTGGTATGGCAAAGTAGGCTCAGTGAGATCCAAGTTACCAAGTTTACCAGTAGCAGTGTCCCAGAACTCATCATAAACATCATCGTTTCTCATTGTTCAATGTCATGATGGTGAGCTGTGCAAGTATCTGACCTTCAGAATTTGACATGTCTTTGTGTTGCAGTGTTTCACTTGGATAGTAGGGATAGCAAAGTATTTTATAACCAATTCTCAAACGAACCTGGCAGTCAAAATTGCTCATTTGAATTTACACAGTGAGTATGTGGGCAGGTGTGTCAAAGTCCTTTACCATTTAAAAGCAAGATTCCCACAGAGATTGAAGCACACTGTAGTTATCCAACACACTGCACAAGCTTTCAGCTGTTACCATCCACCACATGGGATACAGTACATGGAATCCCATTGTGTCTGGGTTCATTTTATTTTTCCATACTTCAGCCTAAGTATCCCCTTCTAGCCAAGTACTAAGTTCATTTTGACATTTCATACACAGTGTCTAACAAGTTCCTGATCACTTTTGAACCCTTCATGTTGTCACCAGTTCAGAGCAATGTTGACTGTAACAATGGGCATATATAGCCCTTCCTTGATAATATTTTTGGCCACTCCTTTCTTCTACCCCAAAATGTTGCTAGCCCCATCATTGTACTTATTCAGTTATCTGATCATCCCCACTAGTGTGTCTTCAGTGATACTGGTCAATGTCTTGACATTCAGGGGGGGAACAATGCACTGGCTCTTTTCCAATATCGACCATCATCACCAAGGTGACAAATAACATGTCATATTTGTGCATATCTCCTGTTTATTTGTACCAGGTAAATAGTTGATTTTAAGCATAGATTTTTATCTTGCCGAATTATTGGGGCTGCAGATGCCACCCAAGTTCCAATGCCCCTGAGGCTGTGTTTGACAGTCACTCGCTACCTCATCTTTCATTCTTTGGCATACCAGAGCAAAGGCATATTTTTTATAGATGTGGTACAAAAGGTGGTCCAAGTAGATACCACTTACAGTAGTACCAATGTTCATAATACTGACCTGCCAAATAGTCTTTGTTCTTAAAAATTGACCCCTATGCATGGGCTCATGACATGGGGAGGAGAATGGGTCTGTCTTCTTCCAGTCAAGACATTTCTAGAACATTCTGGAATGTTTACCTTTGAGAGGATAAACTGCTATTATATGGGTGAGGTAAATTCCATTCCAAAATAGGTAAGTTATGCAACAGTGACAAGAAAGTATTTCAGCATTCAACTTGATTGTATCCCCCTCCAACAAACTACATTTTCTTTAACAAGCATCTCTTTGATTTACCTAACCCTAAATGAATTGATTGTTACAGCTTATTCAAATTAGCCTAAAAGGTTCTCCCACAGTAGTGCTCAAAACACAAAATCACCCTTGCAATTATCAGTCAGTTAAGTAATCTGTGGTTGTGATTGTGTAACTGCCTTTACCATTTAATTACTTATATGGTGTTAGTTTTACATGAGTATTAAGCATGACTACTTACTGTTGACATAGGCTATGGGTTATTGTTATATTTTGTGGTATTTATAACTCTTTTTTCATAAGATTGTTAAAAATCATATATTTGCAAAGATGTCCATGCCAAGTGACTGGGGAGTAAAAAAAATCATGTTTTTCTTATGACATGTTCTGAGAGGTACAGAAAGTTTTTGCCACAGTTAGCAATTTTCTTTATTTATTATCCACATGTTATATTTTTTTCATTCCAGACTTGATGCTACCTCTCTGTTGACTCCCCCAGTGGTTGCAGACAAATGGGAGCTTCCTCACAGCTGTTTGCGCTGTGGAAGAGTTCTGGGCAGTGGTGCATTTGGACAGGTCCTTAAGGGCAGAATCAGCTGTAGCATAATTCGACATAGAGGAATCAAAATCCCTGATGATCTCATACCAAAAGGGACACACTTCCCAGTGGCCATAAAAATTGTACATGGTATGGGTTAATTTATTTTAGTGCATCTGTTATTTTTTGTACCCACTGCAATAGTAGAAATATGCATATAACTCTGCTGCTGTCCATCCATATAACTTTTAGTCCATACATCCATCTGAATCCATTTAGCAACAGACTATTGGACTTTGAACAATCAGAAAACATTAGACATTGCATTTTTTAAATAGTTTTTTATTTGTGAATTTAGATATACTTTTTTACAAAATCTTGTTAGCTCAATAAAGCAGATTTCAAGTGAAAATTTTTAGACACTTGCATTTATCAAGAAGATGATTTGTAAAGATTTTTAAGTTATTACACCTGGTTTTTAAGGTTTTTTTTACTTGTTTTCAACTTATATCAAACACAACTAGCTCAAGATTTGGGTGTTTACAAGTTGACCATCTCAGCAGATGTGACAGCAGATGGAAGCAACTGAAAATCAATCCATTTTTCAAAAGAGAATACAGCATTCTGATTTGTCAGAGAGAAAATTCTAGTGGTTTGAAATTTAAATGACCTTGGCATGTACATGTGCATATATAATGAACTATAAATATACTTTATCTTTCCTTACATAATTTTTCAATTACTTTTTTTATAATTGAATTCAGACACATAATGATCTGTAACAAAATGACTAAATATTATTCTTCTCTGTACATATTTTCAATGGAATTATAATGGATCCTCTTGTACAGATGCAATGAGATTGGGTGGTGAATACATGTGTCAATACTTTCATTATTCAAGCTATACATTAGACATGTAGCTACACATGGACCAATGTGTGGTTCTCTTAATAAAGTAAAATATTATACACTACAGGTGTATTTCTCATTTAATATAAATTGATTTAAGATGGTTACTGTGCCAGTGAAGTTCATAGTTTTTCGCCAACTTCTATCACCACAAACTCCAGGATCCTTTTTCTATGAATCATTTTCTTCACCTAACTGACTTGGCTGATTCAAGGATGATATTGTACATAGCAGTGACATTTGTTGGACCCAACCATCATGCAAGGGTTTCACCATTATTTATTTAGTAAATTGGTCACAATTAATAATGATCACATGGCTTGCTAATTATGTCCACTGTTTGTCAGGTCATTCCAAAATTTGCAACTGTCAGGATTCATGTTTGGGTTTGGGAACCTGGGTCAAGGCCAAGTCGTCTAAGGTGCCTTTACAGTTCACTGACATCTCACTTCTATCTGGGTTCGAGTCTCAGGCTTGGCCAACATGGGTATGTGAGAAAACTTTCCAGCAACTTCCCATGGGTCAGTGGTTCTTACCTGGATATTTTTGGGTTCTACCTCCACCAGATATACTGGCCACCCTGTATAGCTTATCAATGTGCTAAAAATGACATTAAACTCAAAACAACAAAAGAAACGACTTTTAGATAAAAAAATCTTACCTTCTTTACAAGAAATTTAAACATCTAACAAATGAAGTATAAACCCCCAAACCGTAAGCTTCAATTGTACTGATTTGCCAAATTAAATACTAATATAAGTCGGTAGCCAACACATTTAGTTTCCATGCCTATCATATAATTGAACATGCAAGAGAACTGAGAACTGATAAACCAGAATTATAGTCCTGGTTTTAAAAAACAGAAATACCACATTCAACATCATATTTGCACATCAGCACACCCCAACACACCCAATTTTTCTTTATCAAAATAGATAAAAAAATAAATGTATTCTTGCCAGTGGACATGTCCCTTGATCCCAGCAACTGCTAAAATTGACCTTGATAACATAATTTTGATGGTACATACTACCATGATTGCCTTGTGCCTCAATAACATTGTGGGGAATATCAATGTCATAAATAGATCTTACATGTGTTTTGCTAAGTGCAAATATATTGGTAGAAAGAGAATGAACCTCAGAAGTGAAGAGTTTCAAACACAGACAAAAGAAACTAACTCATGAATTTTATCCCTGCTTTGATATTAATTGCTTTAATGATTTTGGAAACATTTTATCCCAATATTTGGTGATATAGTGCATGTAGGGTGGTGTAGGGGAGGGGGCAGTTTATACCCCTTTGTTTTCAGTTTAAACAGTGCTTAAAATAGTACACTTTCAAGTGAAAATCAAAGTTTAAGATCTGACCAATGAACCAATCTTTTTTTACCCCTATTAAAAAATCTGAGTTCACTCTTGGAATGGTTATGTTCATTTCTTATCTAAATGGGGTATACCTTTGCTCTAAGAATGTGGGATGTGTATATAATTGATGTATTATGATAATTGTACATAGGTTAGTATAAAGAATTAATTTCTTTTTGTCAGACATACATGTAAGAAAATTCTCCTATTTTTTTATATTTTAGAAAATACAGATCAGCAGTTTGTGAATGATTTTCTGAAGGAAATCAAAATGATGAAAACCATTGGTTACCATAGAAACATAGTCAGCATGATTGGATGTTGTACTCTGCGTGAGCCATACTGCCTGGTTGTTGAGCATGTGCCACATGGTGACCTTCTCTCATATCTCTGTAAAATCAGGGTGAAACAGCGCCAGGTTTATAATTCTATTTATTTTATACCACCATGCTGTAATTTTCCTTTACAAATCTAGGTAGAGTTACTTGTCTGTCAGTGCTGTAAATGTATTCACTGAGAGGAAATTGCAGTTTTTTTGTACAGGTCTACATCATTATAATACCATCCATGGGAATCATAAAGCAAATTGCTGTGTTTTTGTACAGGTCTACATCATCATAATACTGTTCGTGGGATTCATGCAGCCAATTGCTGTGTTTTTGTACAAGTCTACATCATTATAATACTGTCCGTGGAAGTCATAGAGCATATTGCTGTGTTTTTGTACAAGTCTACATCATTATAATACTGTCCTTGGGAGTCATAGAGCAAATTGCTGTGTTTTTTTACAGGTCTACATCATCATAATATTGTATGTGGGAGTCATAGAGGAAATTGCTGTGTTTTTGTACAAGTCTACATCATCATAATACTGTTCATGGGAGTCATGGAGCCAATTGCTGTGTTTTTGTACAGGTCCACATCATTATAATACTGTCCGTGGGAGTCATAGAGCAAATTGCAGTGGAGAAAATTGCAGTGTTTTTGTATAGGTCTACATCATCATAATACTTTCTGTGGGAGTCATAGAGCAAATTGCTGTGTTTTTGTACAGGTCTACATCATTATAATACTGTCCATGGGAGTAATAGAGCAAATTGCATTGTTTTTGTATAAGTCTATATCATCATAATATTGTCTGTGGGAGTCATAGAGCAAATTGCAGTGTTTTTGTACAAGTCTACATCATTTTAATACTGTCCATGGGTGTCACAGAGCATATTGTAGTGTTTTTGTACAAGTCTACATCATTATAATACTGTCCGTGGGAGTCATAGAGCAAATTGCTGTGTTTTGTATGGGTCTACATCATTATAATACTGTCCGTGGGATTCATAGAGCCAAATGCTGTGTTTTTGCATAGGTCTACATCATCATAATAATGTCCGTGGGAGTCATAGAGCAAATTGCTGTGTTTTGTATGGGTCTACATCATTATAATACTGTCTGTGGGATTCATAGAGCAAATTGCTGTGTTTTTGTATAGGTCTACTTTATCATAATAATGTCCATGGGAGTCATAGAGCAAAATGCATTGTTTTTTGTACAAGTCTACACCATTATAATACTGTCCGTGGGAGTCATAGAGGAAATTGCTGTGTTTTGTACAAGTTTACATCATTATATTACTGTCCGTGGGAGTCATAGAGCAAATTGCTGTGTTTTGTATAGGTCTACTTCATCATAATAATGTCCATGGGAGTCGTAGAGCAAAATGCATTGTTTTTTGTACAAGTCTACATCATTATAATACTGTTCTTGGGAGTCATAGAGGAAATTGCTATGTTTTTGTATAGGTCTACATCATTATAATACTTTCTGTGGGAGTCATAGTGCAAATTGTAGTGTTTTTGTACAGGTCTACATCATTATAATACTGTCCGTGAGAGTCATAGAGCAAATTGCATTGTTTTTGTACAAGTCTATATCATCATAATATTGTCTGTGGGAGTCATAGAGCAAATTGCAGTGTTTTTGTACAAGTCTACATCATTATAATACTGTCCATGGGAGTCAGAGAGTATATTGCTTTATAGTATACTATATTATAATGAAGTACTTCATACATATAATTTTACTATGATCTAATGAAATAGCATATCAAAATTGTCCTCATCTCACAAAGTGAAAAATTCCTGAGGGATTTTTGTCTTTTTTGTCAGAGAATGATGAAATAGCTTCACTTTAGTCACTTAATAGTTTTAATATTTTAGCACATAAGAATTGAAGTAATGTAGTACAATCTGCTTTGTATGTTTTTCTATATACAACAAGACATATTAAGCCTAAAGTAAGAATAAGGTTATATTATAGAAGGATACAAAGAAAATTAGAATCTTGGATTGTACAGCTATTCTTTGATAGTACACCTCTCCTTTGATAACACACTCCCTGAAAACTTTGGATCCATTTACACATACGTGAGGTCAGGTATGGATCCCACTTTTTGCTAGAAAATTCCAAAAATATGACCTCTATTTTGTTGAATGCAAAGAAAAATCACACTCAAAATTGGTCACTGAAATCTTGATATATTGCTCATTTTATTGTCAATAATTTTACATAATACCTGGAAATTAAAATCAACATTATGAAATTCTCAACTTCTAATAAGAAGTCAGAGATGTTAAATTTTCTTTACAAACAAACATTCTTAGTACTCTGTAAATAACAAATATTCAATGAAATTATGATCAATGAAAATGTCACTAATGTCAACTGGAGACAGCACTTGAGTAAATAAATACCAATTCAGTTTTGTCAAGTGAAATTCATATTTTAGTTCTGTTCATTAGTTCAGTTTAAGTGTATCATCGTAAATGCAATGTGCCCTTTTTGTATTCCAGCATGAAATATGGCACTCTGACATACTCCAAAAGCATTTCTGTGAGAACCCAATAAAGTACTAACCATGGATTGATAAATGACTTACGAAAGTATTTGATATACTGTTGCACTGAAGTAAAGGCATAACTGCTCTATATTATCACATTATATGTCTTTTGTATCAAATGAGGGAAAGCAGTAAAAACAAAATTAAAAGCAGACCTGCCAACTTTACATCTTTTTCATAAGACTTATGAAAAAGACCTTAAAAATATGGAATTAAGGAATAATAGTACAAATTATAAAAATACAATTATTTTGTGGTACAATCCAGATACTGGCTTTCTGTGTTTGATTTGGACCTGGGTTTAATATTAGATAATGGAACACATTAAATTTACTGGAGACAATTTAATCTGCACAATATTTTGTGATGCAAAATGTCTGCATATCAAGATGTTGCTTATGATTTTTTTTTAAATATGCCATCCAACAAGTGACATGTCAGAATGAAAAGAATAATAAACCTTTTAAAGCAGTTTAATAGTACAGTAGAATAAAAGGGAATATTCAGACACTTGGCGAAAAGGTCAGGAACATCATGTATTGTTTTGAGTGTCACGTGTTGGTAAATATGCTTGCCATCGCCATGAATGAATGACATCAATGTTTTTTAAAGGATTCAAGAAGTCATAGAGCTATGTAGGGTTTGGAATTGTAGTTGGTGAAACTGTCCTTGAGGTAATTAAGATTTTAAGCAAACTTTAAAAACTTTTGAGTTGAAAACATTGTTTTCCATCACTACATCAGTCTTCAATCATACTTATGGACATTAAAATGAACATTTTTCAACTTGACAATAGGAATACATGATATTTTGATACACTTTACTGAAAAGGGGTCCAGCTTAAGGAAAATAGTTGGCTGCTTTACTGAGAAGGTCTTCTTAGAGTTGGCATATCTGTAAAAAAGCATGCAAATCTTGTCTGCATAAGAGTTATTGGCCCCAGTTTTCAGCTAATTTCATTTGGTCAGTCAAACACTTATTGTGTATATAATACAGTTAAAACTACCTTTAATTAACCTACTTATTCACAAATGTGATCATAGATAAAAGGCAACCAATCAAAATGAATACTTAGTCAAATAAAAAGCTTTGTTTTACAGATATGGTTCATTGTGGTGAAATGAGTTTCAGAGTTCACAATTAAATTAAAACTCCTGAACTGGCAGAAATTTCTTCAAGAATGAGAAGTTCATGCAATGGAATCATTTTGTCAGTATTTTACTAATAGAACAAAATAAAGTTAATTTTGATGCTGACAGTTGTTTTATAAAATAAATATGTCTAGTTTTTTAAAAAATAAATCTTTACAACAGAAAGAAGTGCCATAACATGTGAAGGTTCTTGAAATCAGTTGGAATAATGTTGATGATCGTTCAGAGGTTGATGTAATTTATACACACTTATTGACAGTTATTCCCAATGCCATTATAAAATGAGTATTTAGCCATTATACAGCTCATTTGCCCACCCCCACAGGCAATTTTCTTAAGTCCAGCAGGGATGGCATCATGTCTTATTTTTTGAAGGTCCCTCTTCAACTTGTGTCATCATTGACATTTTAGGCCCCTTCTTTGCGTGAGTTATCAAGGGAGAAGTGAAGCATAATTATGTTTTACTGGTATTAGCTCAAAAGCTTTTAGCACATATAGAGTGGTATGTGGTTAATCAGGTATGTGGTTAGTCCGATTTTAATGAATACTGATTAGTGCATGTTAAATTGTCTTATAGCTATTTTTTTTAAACTGTGAATCAGAAAGAACCTAAAGTGATAAGATGAGAAGAAACATGAATATCATGATGGCAGTCAAGGAAAAGATAGAGTACATTCAATTTGTAACTTGCATATTTCATCCCTTCCAAAACTGCTACATATTTCTGTTTCAGAGAGAAGAGGAATGTGTTGGCTATATCAACCAGGATGCTGACTTATTTAGTCCCAAGGACTTACTGTCAGTCAGTAGGCAGATTACTGTTGGAATGGTAAGTCTCTTCCCTCAATCTCTCATTCAGGACTTTTTTAGTCCTAAGGACTTAGTCTCAATCATCAGACAGGTTACTGTCGGTAATGGCCCCAGCAAATGCGGGGCTTAATTTGGATCATTTTGGTGGAGCCTCCTGGATTTTAGGTGCTGGGTGGGGGTAGGGGGGGGTGCCTGTGAGCACAGCTTTTGGAAATAAACCTTTAAACAAGTTCTATAAGATATTGACCATAAATTTTCTTCCATCGCTTTAAAATTACTTTCTCTCT
>QKMX01258926.1:391-12071 GCA_003401595.1 Venustaconcha ellipsiformis | reverse complement strand
CTAACCTCTTAATGCTGAGAGCCTAGCGAGGCAGCTGTTTTGTACCATTGGTATGACTCAGCCGTTGTTCGAACCCGCGACCTCCCACATCTGAGGCGGACGATCTAACCAATAGGCCATCGGAGCGGTCGTTTGAACGTCTTGTAAGCGGTGTCATTTGCCACACATTGGATCAATATGATTACATGCACTGATAAAATGACTTTAATTCCATTTATCCCATCCTCTTCCACAGCTACCTGTGGACTTCTTCCCAACGCTTCGCATGACATTGTGTATAACATATATTTGAAAACGCTACTTTAAGTTTAGTGAATGGAATACACAACAATTCTTCCAAAAAAATATGTGTTTCAGAGTGTGAAACAGCACATTGAATTTCAAAGTTGTGAGTGCATTTTTAAAGATGCAGACTCTTGTATATTGTTGGGAACAGGCCCGGCGCATGGTGTTTTTCTTGTGTGTGCGATGATTATTTCGCGCCTATCCAAACCTTTGTTTGGCTCCTTTCAGAAGGCTTGGCACATATTATTCGGCGGCGGCGCCTGTCTCATCGCGCACACGCAAATAGCCGGGTCTGGTTGGGAAAATGAATGTGATTGAAGGTTAAACCTGTTGTCAATAACAATTTTTCGGACACAACAAGGGAAAGTGACTTGACACGAGAAAGTACTTACCGTGGCGTCCGACATTCATAACTGGGGGTATCTACTTTTATTAGAGTTGTTAATAATTCTGACATTCATAATCAAGACCATCCACTATTCATTAGAACTGATTGTGATCCAAGGATTTGCGGAAGTCATATCTATTAACCTATGACTTCGTCTTTACTTGGTTTCATTGATTTCTTAAACCGTGATCACATCTGTATTCTCTAAAAAAAAAAATATCATCTTAAACGCTTCTCATGAGACAATTTGTATCATTTCAGGCTTGGCTAGCACCACAAATAGTATCTTGTTCGTTCTGCTTGTCCTTCTTCATCGCCATGAGTGTGTAGACGGGATATACAAAGAAATCGTCAAAGTTGTTGGCTTAGAGAGATATCCAGGTCTGAAGGACAAACCTGCCATGCCTTACACAGAGGCAGTTATATTAGAGGCACTGCGTTACATCACACATATACCTATAGCCGCCACTCACCGGTACATCCATTTGTCTTCTGGAGCCGTGATGGCTCATTAGTGTGTGGAACTTGTGATCAGATTTGGGCAGGTTCAGTGATGTTTGTGTGTTCTCTTTTATGGCAAAGCAACACTTTGAAGATTATATTGTGCCGAGGCCAGTCAAATGTGTTTTCAAAAGGACACAAAACGGTAATTTATCCATTCTGATCCGATGGTAAGAACCGAACCTGAAACATTCTGCTAGAGTGTCGACTTTTTTAATCACTGAGCCGCAACGAATAATCTGTGCAGGTTCGAAATCTTCCCAGGCCAAGCAAGCCACCGTATGTAAGACACTTTGGAAAAGTTGCCTAGGCACAATATTACCTTCATGTGTTGATCTGCATTTAAACAACAAACACTGAAGTAAAATCCTTTGTTTTCAACTCCCGGGGGAATTGAGTACTATAAAAGGTTGGTAGTGACTAGTGAGTAACACATGTACACATATTAAACCGGTTAGCAGGTAAATCGTTCATGACCTTGCTACTAGCAGAAATAGCTAGAAAATGCGTAATACACGCTACTCTGCGTAAAAATATGATGGCACAGTGCTTGGATACAAGAAAGAAAATATTAAAAATGGAGGAAGACATTCAGATATACCTGAGTGCCATTTGCACAGCTGAGGTAGGAACTGGCTACATCTTTTTCTAGACTGAATGAAGTAAAGATTAACGATAAGAGGCTGGTATTGGGGTTGCCATCAAATCACAGCTAGTTAGCACGCTCAAGAATCTCTCAAATGATCTGCATGACAGACCAATGCAAACTAAAAAGACATGCATTTACATTAAGCTACAATGCACACACCATGATCAACCTAGATAAGATAAATGACACATTTTATGAAGACCTACAGTCTGTTATTGAAGAAGCACCAAAGGCAGACAACCTTATCATATTTGATGACTTCAATGCTAGAGGTGGTGCAGATCACCAGATATGGCAAAGTGTCCTTGCCAAAAATGGATTTGGCAAATGCAACAGCAACGGACTCCTAATGAAGACATTCGCTGAACATGACAGCCTAATCACTAAACACAGTATTCGCCTGCCAAACTGAAACAAGTCTTTGATGCAACTGCTGCAAGAACTGGGATCTTATTATCTCGTCGTCTGGAGAAGAGTGAGGCAGGATGTCCGAATGACGAAGGCCATGAGAAATGCAGAACACTGGACTTACCATAGCCTCATAGTTTCCTAGCTCAATATCCCGATCCCACTTAGAAGACGAACCAAAGTAAATAAAAGTGCCAAACAATATAACTGTCGCCAAATTGAAAGAGTATGTGAAACAGGGATATGTTGAAGAATTGATACAATCGATCTCAACTCCAATAATGTCCTTGAAAAATGCACATCATTCAGAGACTGTGTATTCAAGTATACCCACAAACCCTTGGTCTCATCGCATGTAAATATGCAGAATGGTTTGAGAACGATGCTGCCATGCAAAGACTTCGGAATTTGAAACGTTGTCCACAGAGGGCCTATCTAGAAGACAGCTGAGAAGGCAGCACTTAACGACATCAAGAGTAATGCCCAATGAAAACTCAGAGAGATGCAATACTCATGGCTGAAAAATCAACAAGATCAGTCTTAATCCTACGCAGACAGAAATGATATGACAAACTTCGGCGATGCTTTGAAGAAAATTTACAGGCCATAGTAACCAAGAGCATCCGCAATGCGGAGTGCTGACCGTGCCACACAATTCACTGGCAAAGAAAAATTATGTTAAAGATAGAAGAAAAACTTCAACAATATCCTAAATCAACAGTCATTTATCATTGGGGAAAATGTATCGTCTGCCCCAAGTGACAATCAACATATCACTTTCCAATCATACAGAGCTGACTGAAACCTGATGTCAAATGGTTAGAAAAAACTAAAGCAGATATTATATCACAGACGTCTACAAAGCCGGGGACTCGCACATTGCACAGAAACTGACTGAGCTCTTCCAATTAGCGTGGATTCGGGAAACTACAACCCAGGAGTACAAGAATGCATCCATCGTCCACTTGTACAAGCAGAAAAGCAACAGACAATCATGTGACACCCATCAAGTCATCTCTTTACTGTCAATAGCCAGGAAATTTCCTTGCAAGAATTCAGCTTAATAGTCATTTGCATCACATCGATCCAGGGCTCCAGACAGAGAAGTATAGCTCCAGGAAAGGACAAGGGACCATAGACATGGTGTTTGCAGCTCATCAACTCCAGGGGATATGCCAGGAACCGAACTCCAGTCTGAATACGACATTCATTTACCTGCCAAAAGCCTTTGATACTTCATCGGTCGAGCGTTTGGGGAAGACTACATGCAAAGACAAAGTCACAGGAAGTGACTGTTGGTGACCAACTAGTTGCTGAAGACTGTTCGATATGCAACACGGTATGGACCATTTCTGAGTCTAATATGCAACACAGTATGGACCATTTCTGAGTCTGATATGCAACACATGAATTTTCTGGCATAGTTCACAATACCTATTATTTATCTCAACGCATACTTGTCTCTATTTTCAGCGTATGCGCTGAGCATCTAAATTTAGCAAGTAATTTCTTAAGGGTATACGATAATCCACGTGTGAGATACTTTTCCGGTCTTAATTCAGTTTTATACATTCTATAATACCCACATTTATGTGAGTTGTTAATATCACTTTGTCAATTTTGTATTATTGAATCGTAATTCTTTGCAAAAATAGTGTGAAAAATTGTGTTTCATCTCCAACATCTTGATTTAAGCAAATATACCAATAAAACCGAAGCGAAATAACATGTCTTTAATGTTGTTACAGCACGATATATTATGGTTGTCAATAATACGTAATGGTATAAATGGTAAAATAGTAAACATTTTATTAGAAATGTATCCGAACATCCAAAGGTTTAACTACTTATTTTGAATGTACATTAGGTACAACGCAAGGTTGTGTTTGATGCTCTATTATATTTTCCATTTTTATTAATTATTTGATTACACAGGTGAAGATATTGATGCTATTTTTGCAACACTTTACGCTTATGATGTTGCTAATTGCGCCGATACAGTAAAGCTACTTCAGAATCAAATGTTATCAAATGTTTCTGTGATAAAACTGGTATGAAGGACAATATCAATAAAAGTAAAATCATTGTTTTCAGAAATGGTGGATATCTAGCAAAAGGAGATATGGTTTATCAAAAAAAGTCGTATTGAATGTGTGACTTATTAAAAGTAGATGGGTTTATTTGTCACCGCAAAGTTGGTTTGGACGAAAGCAAAGCAGATACTAGCAGCTCAGGCTTTACGTTTACGTTTCATATTCTCACTGATGTGGAGCTCTGATTTATACGGTTATCCTGTAATTGACTTTTCTACGACTGTCAGTCAGTTGTGGCCCATCAGTTATCCCAATGGATCAATTACTAATAAGATTGCGAACCTTTTAACAGGTTTTGAGTAATTACTTCTTTATTTCTTGTCTTCTGAAACTGAAATCCGACACCTGAACATTTCTTATACCTGTATGACACGTATAAATTCATTTTACGATAACTTTTTATGCTTCCCATTGTAACCCATATTTGGCAAAAGATTGGGAATTCTCGGCAGTTCTGTTGTTCTGTGTATGCAAGATTTAAACATAATCCTGAATTTTGCAAATGTTTATATGCTAATGAGTGAAATGGGCATTTTTAATATGTCAGTTTTACTATCAAGATGTACTCTCTCTTTAATAATTAATTCAGGAAAAAAGACAAGAAGCATTTATGAATTTTATAACGATCTATATGCAGTATTACAAGTTCTAAAGTTTAATTTGATTTTTTTTTTCTGTTTCTTTTATAGCGCCATGGAAGATGTGGAACTGGAGGGATATACCATACCCAAAGAAGCAACGGTCTGATTTCAAATCAACTGAGAGAACAAAAATAATTGATAATCTGCTATTTGACAAACATACTGTAAGGGAATGTTAGTGTGGGAAAAAAGAAACAAAGAAACCCAACATGATCTGAAAAGAATTATAATTCTTATAAGATTTTTTGCAAAAGTTTTTATTGCCATTATACAGATTTCACTACCAAGAGTTTATTTGCATTGTCAATAATGAAAACAAAATGTATGTGATTGCAGTTTTTTATTCCCGATGTCCAGCTTTGATAAGTACAAAAAATCATTTGATAATTACGCACATTAGAACTACTGCATGTTTGAAATCCAGCTCAATAAAATAAAACTTAAGTTGTTTGTGCTCTTCACTTCGATGAAGGTCCTATAAATAATATTCCATATGGTCTGATTCCAGCCCACGGAGAATAACCTACTAACTATGTTCTTATTCAATTAACTAGTTAACTAACAAACCAGCTATTTAAAATGACAAATTATCTTCCTTTGGTTGAAGATGATTGATAAATTGTTAGTTACTTTCGATGTTAAACTTGCCTCTGCCATTTTCAGCCAACGTACAACGCACCAATGGTACACGATGTTGGTTAGTTGGCAGTAAACACTAAGGGAGACAACTGATTAAATACAATAGATGTCACCAGGACAAAGCTTTGAAATATCTGTACCATCCTCCAAGGTGTAGATAGGGTTAACACATCAGAACATTGGCTAGGGAACCTGGATGGAGTTAAACCCGTTCTAGTGATAACACTCATATGATGACAGATTGTGGAATATAGGTTTTCTGTTACTGATACATATTCCAGCATTTATATTTGAGTTTGATTTTTTTGTTAGATATTGATAAACATATGGACCATTCACCATGACCCAGCGATATGGGGTGACCCCTGGACATTCGGGCCTGAACGTTTCCTAGACGAGGTCGGTGGACTTCTGCCAGCAGACCATGTTTTGAGACAATCGTAAGTTTAAACCATTTGAAATTAAGTGACACTTCCATGTAAATGGCTTTACTTTAAATATAAGATCAACCGTCCATGCTGAGAAAAATGTCTGTTGCATAAGTATTCAGTAGGAGTGGGGTGGATTAGGGGTGAACCTCTTCTATATTGATATTTGTGGTTGCATTATGTAAGCATTATGTAAACGAACTGGACAAATATAAATAAAGAACTCTTTTACGCATGTGTTCATATAGACGCAACTCCAAAATTGACATAATTATTGAGATTATTAAAGACTATGAACTACATCACATATGTTGTTTGAAAACATAAACCCGGCCATGCAAATATGGCAAATCGTATTACTAAAAAAACTTCCGTTCATCAAAACGACAATTGTTGACAGTGTTTGGGACCTCATGACGACAGTTCGGTTAGAAATTATAAATTCATAAATGAAGTCACAAAGTTTTATGCATTTGTATATCTATGATGTCTTTAGTTTTAAAAATAAGTGCAGGGGTGGGGTCATATAAACAGACGGAATAGCGTGCACATGATATATATTCGCACACCGTCCCGTTTGTTTGTACCCCCTTGTCGATGTTAAAAAACGAAAAGCTTCAAGGACATAATAAATGCACAAAAGTTAGCTACTTCATTCATTGATTGATAATTTCATACCTGACTGTTGCCAATTCGCCCCTGACACTGTCGACTGGTACTTCAAAACATTATGTAACCAAGCAGAGAAAGACTGCTCTCTGACCTTTTTAGGTTTATAGAACTGTCCATTTCAGTGACAGCTGTGTCGTCTGTGTCAATATTTACAATGTCAGTTTTGATATTTCTAAAACAAATTGAACAAGTAAAAAAGAGAAACTCTTGCATACATTTTTTCCAAGAGATATCGCCATAATATTTAAGGAATTTACTGAGCTTACTACAGTCGAAGAACATTACACTTGTTGCTTGAAAACATGGATTGTCCCATACTAAGGTAACTCGTTCGTATTTGTGACGCCAAAAGTTTCACAATGTTTGTGACTCCATGTCGCCAATAAATCAATGAATGAAATGGCTAAGTTTTGTGCATATTTTATATATTTTTTATACCTTTAGTTCTCAAAATAGGTAGTGGGTATAAACAAAGTGGAAGGTATGCGAATAATATACCAGCCCAATGATCGTAAAGTTAGGCAAATACAATGGCAACGATCATCGACTAATGAAAGCAGTGGTCAATTTTTTAAGTGTAACGATACCTTCGGAGCATGGGCGGATTTCCCCAAGCGTAGTGTAAACGAAAGAAAAGCATTGCATGATTATACTATTCGAATTAGACAAGAGGGTGAGTTCGCTTCCATCAAGTATGATAAGCTTATCACGAATACAACAAAAACAGAAGCTGACCTCAAGTTATATAATGTGTAAACATCAGCGTTTAAATCAGTCATTGCACTCCATAAACGATACACTAGAGAATCCTAAATGAATACAATTACTCAAGCGATGAAAAAGCCTCAACAATTCGGACTTCTTTTAAAACAGGAAATGCATCATTCTCAACATGCAGTGGAACATTATTTCACTCAAAGCTGGCATGAAAATTTTAAATCTTTATTGAAGAAAACTGCCCTAGTTAGACTACTCTGACAATATTGTTAGTGAAGAACTTCCTTATTCACAGGATGATTGTTTAAATACTCGAATAATACAGGACACCATGAGACCTTTACTTAAGATTAAAAGCAAAACCCCGAACACCTAAAAATTTAATTTTTTTAAATGCACATTCGATACAAGTTAAGGTTTTTAGCCCAAGCATGTTTTCTCTTTTTATTATTGATTTGATAACACAGCTTAAGGTTGAATGAAATAGAGGTGTATTTATCTACGAAGATATTAATGATAGTTTTGTAATTCCTTACCTTGATGATGTTGCTAATGGTACTGATACAATAAGGCTCCTGTAACAATAAATAAACCATTCAACGTTTCTGTGATAATTTTTTAGACTGGTGAGCTTCGGGGTCGGAGAAAGGAGCTGTCCTGGTGAAAACCTCGCCAAGACACGGATGTTCCTCTGCCTGACAGCACTTGTACAGAAATTTGACATACTTCCACCGGATATAGGTACCCTACCTTCGGATGACCCTCGGACCTTCCCTTTCGGAGCGTCATTGAAACCTCCGGCTTATAATATGCGAGCAGTTGCCAGAAGAAGTTAGTTATTATCTTGAAATGGTTCCTTATTTTGAAGGAAAAAGGCTGCAAATGATAGCATGTTTCTATTTTCCTATTTTATGATGATACAGTACTCTACAATTCATATATGCATGTATATGTAGGTAAGTAGGTACGTACGTATGTATGCATGTGAATATATAATTATACAGTACAATTTCAATTTGAGCATGCTATCAGAACCAATTTACTAAATATACTAACATTTTATCCACTGCAAAGAAAATCCATTGTGTACTTGATAATGGCCCAACATTTTTTTTTTGGGGGGGGGTCATTAGAAATAAAGAGAACATTAGCCCAGAATTCTTCTCTCGAGGTTTCGGTATAAGTTGGTGCCTCTTGATCGATCGTTACAGATCTCAATTTGTATTGTATATTATCTCATATTATTACTGTATTATATTTTATGTCTTATTCTCACTGAATAGGTTATCATCTTCATTGATTGCTGAATAAATGGTTGTTTTCATTTTCTTTGAACTTGCCATTTCTGGCAACATGTGAATAAAGCACTAAAAGTTGTATAGAATTGGCACAGTACTATCTTTCTAAAAATCATTGCAAAATAAAGTACGCACTGTAGTGAAAACATCCAAAGAGATACTGGATAAATTATGTTCGCAAGAAAAAAGAACCTGTTCAGAGTATTGCAGTGCAAGACTTTTTTGAATATTTTAAAGAAATAAACTCAGTGAAGACAGATAGTGACGACCATGTAATTCCAGAAACGGATCAAGCGGCTGTTGTTTTCGATAATTCTTGTTTTAATGTTCCAATTACATCTGAAAAAAAAACATTAAAAGTCGTTTACAATCTAAAACAATAATCGAGCCGGTTCAATCGACAATATGATAAAGAATATATAAAAAGGTCAATTGATGAAATGTTAAATGTGTATGTAAAAATTTTTAATATAGTCTTTAATGCTGGATATTACCAGATAGTTGGACTAAATGTGTTATTGTGCCAATTTATAAAAACAGAGGTGACAAAACCGATATGTTAAATTACAGATTGATTCCTTTAGTATGCTGCTCAGGGAAAGATAACTTAAGATTGTCTAAATTCCTTGTTGATAATAAGTCTTTATCTGAGAACCTATGTGGCTTCAGGAATGGTTATTCCACAATAGACAATAATTTTTCTTTAACCTTTATTGAATTTATTAAATGATGCAAAAAGAAACTTTTGCTATTTTTAAAAGTGTCTTTGATAATAAATGGAGAGTTGGATTATGGCAGAAACTGAAGTCGAAAGGAATCGGGGGAAATTGTTTTAATGTTATATTAAGGATTTATAATAATATCAAATCATGTGTAAAACTATTGTTCGGGTTTTCTACGTCAAAAGGTGTTAGACAAGGGGTATATTAAATTTCCATAATTGTTCTCCTAATTCCTTAACGACATAGAATCTTTATAATTAGTAAACGAGTAAATCCAATGTATCTTTGGATACATTCCAAAGATGCTGACGTTGTAAATGTCTTAAATGTTATTTTGGTTTTATACCCGGATGACAACATACTTGTCGCTCATAATCCTGCTTACTTGCAACATAATCCTGATATATTTAGTAGATATTGCGATAACTGGAAACTTATAATCAACACAGAAAAAAAACTAAATTTATAGTATTTGGTTCAAAGGTGAAGCATACATATAAATTTAAGATAAGCAATGCTGATATATTGCACAAAAATGAAAAGTTCTCCAACGGCTTGAATAATCTAGTCTCCATGGCCAACGGCTTGAATAATCTAGTCTACATGGCCAAAAAAAGTATTAATTTACTCAAAAAGCATATGTACAATTTAGATTTGCTTAATGGAGATTGTAAAATCTACTATAGTCGAAACAAAAATCATCTTTCCTTCGAAGTATATTGAATTAAAAAAATGTACCACTCTATATCTGGTATATGGCGATCTTGTTCGTTTCCCTTTAATTATCACCATTCAAAGTCGCATGAGCATCTATTGGGCTAAATTGGTTAGCGGTTATGAAGGAAATTGTCTCATTGTATGTATACCCTCTTTTATAAACACTTTATTGATAATTCGTATGACAATAAATGGTTACTTGAAGTAAAATCAATATTAAATGATGTTGGGCCAAGTTACGAATGGAGAAATCGAAGTTTTATAATATCAATTAAATGGTTAACAAACTCTGGAACAACGACTCAAAAATCAACACATGAGTCTTGGGTAGTTAACATTGATACGTTGTCTAAAGGTCAAAATTACAAGTTATTTAAAACTAGTTTGTATTTGAAAAAGATCTATATCTCATTACTAAAAAATAAAATACGAAAGATATTGCACACTTTGTCAGTCTCAAGAAATAGGGGATGAATATTATTATATTCGGTCATGTTCTTATATTAACGATGAAAGACAAAACATTTACACATTTTTACACTTCCATGACAAAATTTTTAAATAAAACCAATTGATGAATACAGGTAATATGCGACTCTTAAAAAGAATTTGCAGGTTCTTAGATTGTGTTTTCCAAATATTGTACACCCTGTTAAGCATCATGTAATATTGTCATACGCTATATAGTCAGGTCCTTTTTCTTTTATACCTCATTTGTTGTAACATATACAATCTGAGTGTATTTAATAAAGTCTTGTCCTGTCTTCACACCTGCTGGACCACTTAAATATTTAATCAAGTTTAATCCAGACTGCAACTAAAAATTTCGTATCTCTATTTTTCATATACCTCAGAATGAAAACATTTATGGACCATTCCAACAGAATTTTCCCCATGTCCTTCAGGCCAGCAAATAATATTAAAATTCATTCAAATTGCCAATTATAATACCGTCTGCTAGAATTTACAGGTACACACCATAATGCTTTTATCTTTTGGTTACTAGGCAAGTCATCAGACAAGGAATTTCATAATTATTGCTTATAAATGACAGGTTCGTTAATCGTGATCAGATGCGCGTTGCAAGGCTGTGGGATTTGGTCTGTTGTAGACTGTAAAATAATGTAATGGTACAATACAAAAGTTAGTTGCATTACACGATTCTGTAGATCAAAAATTTAGAATGGGTGTCGTAATTTATGTAATCTAACCCTTGCCAGTAATAACATTTTATTCTGAATCATCGATTAAAATAACCAGACGATATTATTCACTTGATTGACCTCTGAAGCAATATACCTTTAGATTATTTAACATACTAAATATCTTTTCCAATAAGAAATTCAAGTAAAAGTTTCTATCAAAAAAAGTATTTGCATATGAACCGATCACTTGATACATGGATAAATAACGAAGTATGTACAAAAAGGCATTTTGATTCAATATAATGTATGTGCCATATGAAAATATTTATGAAAGATGATTGGCTGGAGAGAGAGAGAGAGAGAGAGAGAGAGAGAGA
>QKMX01258722.1:289-15902 GCA_003401595.1 Venustaconcha ellipsiformis | reverse complement strand
AAGTCCTCACGAAGGACGTCCACGTGTTTCATGTATTTAGATTTGTCGTGAATAATCTAAAAGTAGCAGGAAGATTCTGTAAACTAATCTAATTGGGTAAATATGGTCATTTTGCAACACAAACAATTTAACATCACTTTGGCAAACAATCGCCTTCCTTCGTTTTTCTCGACTTAGTCTAAAGTGACGCCTTCTTGCTCCCAATATCTCTTTAAATTTATTTTGGTCTTCGTAAGTGTGGAACCAGGAAGAATAGCCACTAGCATCTTCTTTTAGTTTCAAAAGAGCATTCACGTAGTCTGCGAACATGCTTTTTTGAGTCCTGTGGTATTTTTTTGTCTTGGATAAGTGTTATATTTCGTACACTTCTAACGTTTCGACACAAGTACTACACAAGAGAAACATCAATTTTCAATGGAAATATGTGATTAAACGGGATGGTACAAGTTCGTGGTAAGCAAGACTTTGCACTTGATCAATCCTTTGTGTCATCTAATGTTGTCAAGTTCGATGTGTTCCGTCAGCAATTGCGGGTGCCATGAGGAAAAAGGGACAGTTATTGCACACGTAAAGATACAGAGAACACATTAATTATGCATTTAATTTCTTTTCCATTCTCCTCATCGGCTTGGTACAACAAACATGTGGTATTTGTCCGTCCTCCGTACAAAGTGTCTTGTGGGTTCAGTTGGTCCATCTTGTAGCTTTTGACGATGCGCTTAAACTCGGAATCGGTTTTCAAACGGTGATCTTACACGCGTTTCTATATTTCCACCAATTGGTTATCCTTGCTTTTTGAACTTCAAGCGCCGCTGATATGTAGCTTAGTAAAAGTCTTCCATGGTCAATGTAAATACTGATTTTAATGCTAAGTTGAGTGGAATAGATGGGGCAAACTAATATACCGTTAAACTCGTATACGATCTTTGGGTTTTCTAAGTTCCAACTATCCGCTGAATACGTTCCAATCGTATTTTCAACTCTTCCGTTGCGAGCATGTTGGATCCATTTGTGTTCCTTGTCGCACAAGTAATGTAACCAGCGTAGGGCTTTGACAGAGTATTTTCACTTGACACAATTGGTCGTTTGAAAACTAACGAACGCTAGGGTATTTCGGGCATGAATCGTTGGCGGTAGACTAAGGAAAACGCTTTAGTAATGGTGCAATCTTCTTTCAAATGTCGATCCCTCCAAAACCATGAATAATTCTATAAATATTCCACACCAACATCGCAAAATGTCTACTCGGAACGAAATTATTTTAACATTAGTTCCTGAAAGTTGAATGGATCCGAAGCATGAGCGTGGCACCAAGCTTATAAAACTTCTTGTTGTTCGGTACGTATGTTGTCGGGGTCGTAATAGTGAGGATCAGGCAAATAGGGTAGAATGTAATGTTCATTAGCTTGAAAAAGTAAGGAAAATAGCCTTTGTCCATTTCTGTCATTCCAAATATTTTAATTATTCAGCTCAAAGGCATGGTCNTCATTTAAATAATCCAATGCTGAAACGGAACTTGCCCAACTTACATGGAAATGATTTTGGCTGTTTTTAAAGTCACTTTAGGACGTTTTGTAATTTGTTCTGTATAGTATTTCAAAAGTAACTATCCATCGTGTCCCAAAACATTGTGAGCCATCACCGTGACATAGTGATGACAATCTCCGTAACGTTCGCTGTCTTTTTATCTCCACGTCTCGTCCATGGGTTTAATATCAATTGGAGGAAATCGGCTAGCGTGTTCTGTCCGCGATATATTTTTTTCACATCCTCCAGAAATCGTGCTACAATGAGATCAATGAGTAAAGATAAGCTTTTTGGGTGCACTTCTTGCACGCTCGGTGAGCCACGCAGAAATTAAGAATGTGAATACCAGTCACTTGCATGCATTCAAGATCGAAACATATGAAATCCCCTTTCTTCTGATCATCTTTTTCCTCTTCATGTTTGTAATGGTATTTTTGAATGTAAACGTTGTGTTCCAAGTCCACGCTTTGGCAACAAATATGACATCGTATCTTTCCTGAACATAATGGCGCCTTAGTATTATTGGCACATATGATTTGGCAAAATACTAACAGCTGACAAGCACTTTTCCGCTCTGAACCTTGCGTCTTCAATTGTTGTTAGTAACAGTTCTTACTGACAAACGTGCGTTGACAAGCTGGGCAATGCATTCGTTCTTCTCCTTCGACTAGGCATGGTTTATAGAGGCCCAAACATCCCTCACATATCGATCCACAATGTCTGTGTTTCTCTCGATTGTTATAGCCATAGTCACAATACTCTAAATAATAAATGTATGACAGGATTTCAGTGATACTGGTAATAACATCAAACTGTTCTTCGTTATGATAGACGTGAATGTGATTTTTGTCTTTAAATCTTTTCCTCGAAATAATATAGGACCACGCACTTCTTGAGGGTACGCTTTCAAAAGGTAGCGTGGATCCAAGACGTCATGCAATTTAGCATTTCAGAAATGCCACAAGTTTTGTATTTGAATATCCATGGTTGATGTAACTGGAATTTTGCTTCTCTTCGTTGTTCGGCTCTGTGCGATCGTTCAGTAGTTTTCACTCTTTTCCATTCTGTAGTGTCTGTCTTGTCGGCATACTTTCTTTCCACGATAATGGCACCTGCTAAACACAACTTGTTTTGAGCGTTGTTAATTTGAACGAAGCTTTTTATGAGCTACAAAGGTCGTCCAACAATAGTACCTTTTTGTCATGTCCTGTCCATTGGAGAAGAGATATGGGTTATGAAGAGTGTCGCTTTTCCGATGGTGATGTGAAAATTGTCATTGGATTGCTGTAAGTGTTAAATCTTGCCCATGTCTATGGTATGTTTCAATTCTAACGTTCTGTTCAACTCAATCAAAACGGAGGACAACAAACTGTCGTAATGAATATAACGTCTCAAGCAATTGTCTTCATTGGCTTCACCTTGCTGTTTTATTGTGGTTAACAAAGAATCCCACACTTCGGTGATGAACCCTTCTTAAAATCTTTAAACTTCACTGTGTACGTGTAGGCTGTGGTTCTATATTTTCTGGACAAGTGTTTTTCGGTTTATCGAATGAGGTAGCAATTTTCAGAGTTATTGCTGGAGGTGGACTTTGACTTGGTGCAGATTCTCTGGGTCTGGATTCAATCATACTCATCTCATCTTCAAAATCGCTGGCATGATTTTGATCCATGATTTTAGCTACTGGGATAAATTACACTTCTGCTTCTTACTTTCTCCTCTTGTTTTTACAAAATGATGCGATCGGTTCATCTTGACTGCAAACAGCCAAATGATATCTGAAACGTGTGTATATAAAGGGCTGGTGCCTTATCTCTCAGTATTCATTTTACTCTCAAACTGACCAGCACTATGGAAGAGCCCAAACATATCGAACTTCTGATCAGAGGTGGGAGGTGTTATAAAAAAAATTTCTTCAGACAAATCTACGCACTACTCCCCCTCCTGTGGAGATAAAAGTCAAGATACTTGCTATATCTTTTAGAAGAAAAGGCATTGGGCTATAAAATGTCTAGAACATCAGAAAAGACCAGTGATAAAATAAAAAAGTCAAGATAAATGTTTTCATTGGAAAGAGAAATGACATTGTTAATCAGATTACCCTAACAACAACGGGAGGAAGAAGAAGCGATGCATTCGGCACAGAAAAAACCGTGCACTTTCAGAAAGAGAAGACAGAAAATGTAAGAAGACGATACAAACATCAAGAAGAAATTGAGGAAAAAACTTTGAAATTGACGAAAATCAGAAAACAAGAGATAATGAAAGAAAAGAGTCACATAAGTTTATGAACATTTTCAAAATTGTTGTGTTGTGTTGTGAATTGGATTGTAAAACTTTGTACTAGAACATATCAGACTGAAAAACGTGTCTCTTCGGTTTGATTTGTTTAATATATGGGCCTACACAAACGCACCCAAGCACGTACATCATAGGGTTAAAAAGTAAAAGTAATTTTGAGTTTTTATTAAATTAGGCAAATTGAATGTTATCACTTTTCGAAAGAAGTGGGTGGCACTAAAAATCGTTAGGTATTTTTTGGGGGTAAAAAAAAGGCAACACAAACTCAGGAACGACAATCAATCAGATTTGACTATTTTAAGCCTTAGTCACGGCCAAGGCCTACATATGGAATTGCTCCCATCGATGATTTGTTAGATATCACTATGCTTGGTATCTTTGGTGTATTAACAGGGTTCGACTCTTTGGCTTCAGAAGGTCTTTCTTGCTTGTTTCGAAATAAAGAAGTCTGATACATTTGTTTCAGAATAATAAACTATTCATAAATGTTAACAAATATACTATTAGAAAAGCATTTTCAGTACTTATGTTTACAGTTTAATTACTATATGTATAACATAAAAAAACTGGATAACAGTGACTGCAAACAGTTAAATGATTTATTTCCATTTATCTGCCTTTTAATATTTGATTTACTTTATTGTTTATTTTGTTTATGTTTTATTTTGTTTTGCTTTGAAAGCGCTATGTCTTGCAATATATTTAATTTTGACCTAGTTTTGTCTCTTCTTCAGAAATGCTGTTTATTTGTATCTTATGTTTTGGTAGGGGATGTCAACTTTGTAGCGGATTTGTAGGTTCTAAAAAATGACCTGGATGAGTTAATTTATTTGTGTCCTATTCGATTTTAGTAATATGACGAGGTAATTGGTATAATAACAGTTCCGCTAAAAGTTTCTCGCCCGCTCTCAAATGCAAAGTTGCAAGAAAAAACGATGGTCATGTGACAAGTTTTAAAGCCTGTGTCTATTAGACATCGAGTTGAATGTTTTTTAAAAACAAATAAAAATACAACTACATGCTGTAACATTTACTTTTCTGTCAGAGAGCGAATTATGATCAAATTGACATTATTTTGTCATAGAAGATAATGTTAAAGAGAGTGCAAACTACAATCAAAATTGAGTTTCGTGCAAACTTAAGAAACGCAAAGAATGTTTATGACATATAACTGTTTTGCAAGTAAAACAAACTGAGCAAAGCGACATGAAAAATAATAACATTACAGATACAATCATTCCACCCAAACGATATTAAATATTTCGCATACCAACAGTTTTACTGATTAGCTATTTATTAGATTTAATCCGCTGTATATTTCGTTATATGGTACGAGACATGTCTGTTTTGTCAGAAATATTTACATCTCTTGATTAAATTTAAATACTGCAGAAAAAAAGGTAGACCCGTGTACGTTACCAATTACGGTGTGTTTTAATATATATTTCAAATACAATGCAGGTGTTACAAATTTATAAGTCAACCTATATTCAACAATCACTCGACCATATTTTGGTTTATAAAGGGCGTTCATTATTTATATAGTTATTATAATCGAAAAGCAAGAATGAGGATCACTTAAAAATAGTGAGATCAGAAATAACATGAGCGTGTTTGCTTAATTAGCTTCAATATATCTATATATCTTTTAGAATCTTCAAGTGATACTTCCTTGCTTTACTAAATTACATAGAGAGGGAAAGTCATAAGTTCAACACATAATTCAATACTGGCGCAATATGGAATCAAATGTTAAAACTGATATGTCACTGCCTGGCCTCACAGCAAGCGTTGATCAGGCTATGATCTATTATATTTTACACATGCGAATTTCTACGAAATGGTAAATGAAATCAGAAACAAAAATTATTTTCCTAGTTTTGCAATATTCATAGATAGGGAAGCATTTTTAATAAACACAAACTAGTTACATTTTCATTATAAAAATGAAGTAGAAATATACAATCTACTTCCTCAAAGTTATGTCATTACACATTGATAACAATAATCCTATATTTTTATAATACTTCTATTTGCGTAGTGTGCAAAGCAAGATACGTATAATTGTATATTTCATGCGACTATCTTCTTCAACTAAACCTTACTGAACATTTGTGTCCAAAGCGACTTTAATTATGATCAAGATATCAGCAGAGCAAATGGAGAAGGTATACAATCACACATAAGACCAACTTCTTAATCATAAGATAAATCTGTCACGATTAAGAGTTCACTCTCAAATTAAGCGACCTTGACTTTAAGAAACCAAGAAATATTGACGGTGAGGTACATTACACCTGCACGAATAGATCTTTTAACCAATAATAAAACAAAGAATATTGCTTTTGTATTATCCGCCTTTCCTTCCTCCTCATCTCCCTCTTTCTCTCTATATCTCTAACTTGTTTTTTGTTCTTCTTTTCTTAGATCAGTTTAATGCCTTCATCTGAGAATTGAACTCCACTTGCTTCTTCAATATCCATAATGCTTATTTGTTTGGAGAGTTCAGTGGAAAAGTAAATTGCTCATTATGTTTATATTGTGTAACTGTTGTGATTAATTTAAAATAATTCCAGACAACGCCATATTGACAACGTCATGATTCTTTGAAGGCCAGTACGTTGCATTAATTTACGATATTCAAAAACCTTTATCAGGATTATTCTGGATTCACTTCCTAATAATGTAAGTTCTTGTTGGTTTTGCTTCTTTCCGTTATATAGTTTGTGACCAAATAGTCCAAATACTTAATTAATAAACTTGATACGATAGAACTACCTATAACTTTTAGATGAATATATGATAGCCAAGAATTCAAACAATTTATCTGTAGTTTTCCGCATTTATATTGCTCTTTACAGTACTCATTGTTTTACTTTTATGCCGCTAATGCTTATTCTGTAAGGAGTCTTGACCATGCATGTTGTATCTACCTTTCCTTATCTAACACTGGAGCAGTCATCAGAATCACAAATGTCATCTTTACAAACTTATTACGGTTCAGTAGTAAATCGTTCAGCTTTTTACTTAATCGTATTGCATCAGAGCAGATAAGCTAAGTTTATGTGCCATCTTGCAAATGATAAGACAATTATATCAGTTATTCAGTGGTAAGTAAATAAACAGTAGTGAGACAGGAAGATACTGTTTTAGCAGCTTGATGTGACGAAACATTTTTTCTCTATTTGGCAAGTAATTGTTGCGACTCTAATGTCTTAAACTAAGCAACTGAAAAGGCAAAAGCCAGCACGTTTATTAAAATTCAATAAATAATGAAGCAAACATAATATTAAATTAAATAACAAATAGTTCTTAAAGTTCCATCACAAGTCCAACAGGAGAAAGTGATTTGAATCAATTACATTCGTGATAAAAAATAATCCAATCTTAAATATGTTGACGTGCCAGTGGTCTTAAATGTGAGTATTTGCTAATAATCTTGGCGAATCAGATTCATATGATCTTGAATATCCTTCAATGAATTTACAATAATTCCACAATAGTGAGTTAGTCTTAAATTAGCATTTTGTAATTTAAATGAATAATTTAAATAAATTAATTCTCAAGATATGTATGAGCACAGCGTAAAGACTGATTCCACTACTAGCAACATTTCCAACGGTGTCAATAAGCTTATCATGAACAACATCGATGCCTTTCATTCTTAGTTGCTTTGCAATCGGAATCGCCTTTAGGGATACAGTTCTACATAAACTTGGAACAACAAAAGATCCGAGTCCATCTCTGTTGATAACTTTATGGGTATTTATCAATCTAACCGTTAGATGTCCACTTTAAGCATTGGTTATGATTTTTTCATTTTGTGTCACTGATGTAATTGCATTCTTTACTGTTGTCCAGATTAGTCGACGTTCAGATTTGTCATGAACTGGGTAATTGTAGGGAACAGTGGCCGATACAAATTAATGTCCTTGATACCACCAGTGAATAATCTCTGACCAACAGTATCAGCTGCAGTGATGATTTCTTGGGAATTACTGCCGGTTCGTCTTCCACCAGTTAGAATTTCTAATCTAATTGATATGGACGTTATTAGGAAAAAGTTTAACAAGACCATGATGTCGAGTGTCCTCTTTATTAACACTTAGCTCAAGTCCGGAGAAACCACTTCCAGTTGTTTCATCTTTTTTCTTCCTTTTTGCTGATCTAAATCTACTTTTTGAAGCTGATATATTTGCTGCACTTGCTTTTTCAAGTTGGCGCTTTACTACTTCCTGATTTAGTTCAATTTGTTTTTCTACTCGTGCATTATTCTCATCAAATGCTCAGCACAAAATGCCAAATCTTCAGCATTACTTCTGGCTTGAGCATTATGAATAATGCAATGTAAGTATTTACGCTTATCAACACGTTCTAGAGTTTTGGCATACTCAGTTTTGAAATATTTTTCTTTTTCAATCCTCCAAAACAAAAGAATCTAAAGTCGTTGTTCTTTATTCATGATAGCTGCAATACCATTTGAGGTGAATTTATCTACCAGTTCAACGTTTTGTTCGGTATAAGAAGATCCTTTACAATAACTATCTCCACACGAGCTTCATCGACATTCTCAAGTATCTCTTGTATTTAGTCTTGTAATTATGGTTGAATGCCAACAATCTCTTGAAGAATCCTTTCTGTTTTTTGCTATATTTCTTTCTGCGAATTTCGAAGTTCACTTAAATATTTGATCTAACGTGGGAAGAAGACCTTCGGCAGACTATGACTTGTTTAAAAAATTCCACTGCATATTCGTTAAATCTCACTCGATCTTCTTGACGCTGTTGTAGTTGCTGTTTGACAGAATCACGGACGGTATATATTTCTAAATTGCCTCTATTCCTTGTCGATATAGCATAGAATCAATCATTATTAACGATTTAATTATATCACCATACACGATATGTTTGGTACTATATAACCCCATTGCATGCATCGGACTTTAACATCGGACAGGGAAGGTGTGGACCAACTCAGCTCGACATAAAAGATCATGGTCCATGGCAATTTGATACTCAAAGTCATGGCGATAATCTGTTGGATAACTGACACGTCAAAGCCCTCAGTTTAACTTTCTAAAATTAATGTCGGACCTAACGTGACTTTTGTTAGAAGCGTTGATTTCACAGAAAATACAGTCCTCATAGTGATATGTTCACTCTGTCAAAAACACTTCTATACAATTAATTGCATACCCTTCCGTGGTAATTATGGTTAGGACAAAGTGTTTGTCTTACGTTGATGATATCATATCACTGAAGCAAATTTGTCCGAATCCTCCTCGAGACGATTTTGGTACATGCATTGACTTTACAAATGGGACCTTCCTAATCGTGATATATTCACTCTCACTGATGCTCAAAGTGAAATATACGATTACAGAAAAGGTGACATCTGAATCAGTAAAAGGTTAAAAAGGCAAGGAAACTAGCTCACATAACTTATGAGTGAAGTGATAGGAGAACGAGCCAAGAAACAATAAATTATAAATAAATTAAGGAAAGGAAAATATATAATAAAATAATTCAAAATTTTCTTTCAAAGGTTTCTTTTATTTGCTTTGTTTTGGCAAGTGGGGTGGTTTTTTGTAAGGGAAAATACTACTTCACTAATGAAAAGGAAGGATAGGTGATGAAATACATTAAATCCGTTGAGATCAGACACTATGAGAGAACATCTCTAAAATTCCAAATATGTAAGCATGTTAGGATGAATCTTCAGTGTATTTACAAATAAATGAATCCTTGGAGTATGGGATGTAGACCCGTCAGGGTTCCGATAACTCTATCCTTATCCTCGATTCAATTACATAACCTGTATTAACGTAAGAAGATGTACACTGGAGCATATTTAGTACTTTCTAATATAAGCCAAACAATAACAACCGATCAAGGAAATATGTAAATATTGCGGATAAAATAATCATGTATCAGTCAGGAAAATTTTTTAAATCCGTTCTCGCGATATTCTAATTTGGCCTAACATAAACTGTTTGTACATTCCTCCTATGAACTCCTCGTTACATTAAGCAGTAAATTATGTTGACGTCGAAAAAAATTAATCAGGAAAAATATACATTTTTACTTCTGATCAAACTTAAAAATATTTTTAAATGGTTCAAGGCGATTGCCGTGAACGTAGATGGCATTCCAGTACAAAAAGATGAAGTCAACATGAGATACTTTGTGTCTCATTCTACCTACAATTAATACCACATGATTCAATGATTTGATTTTCAATTAAGAGAGGTATTTTAAATCAATAAGCATCGATATTTTATTCAAATTTGCTTTTCTTTGTTTTGTAGTAATCTAAGCCAATATTAATGTAGAAATGGTTTCTGCTTTCCATGTTTAATATAAATTGTTGTCTACAATGAAGGATCCTCTCCTTTTATTCTTTTAAAACCTTGTCGCTTCACATTATTTCCTGACATAGACAATTTAAATATATTAAAACTTTTGACAATTTATATCCATGTCGAATATCCAGGTCAATGTGCATTATATACACAATGCTTGGTGAAGAGTAAATATTTTGTTTTGATATTGTCATGTTTGGAAAAATTGTCAACGTGTACCATAAACTGAGCAAAATGAAATGTATCGATGTTGGTATAGGCACTTAGAGTACTTGAACGGATGAACGTAGGAGCTGCGTAGTCAATGGCTGTCAAATTACTGAGAGTACACAATGGAGAGTGGTAGGGCGTACGTCATTGGGAACTATTATTTTGTTTCTGTTATTTTCTTTTTCTTTCCTTTATTTTGCATTTGTCTTCTTTTTATCTCCATTACAAAGACAGGCCAGGAGAATTAATGAAAAGCCCAAGAAAACAGGTTATAGATAGAAAGACAGGCTCTAAATCCTTGATTTGTCAAGGATAATGTTTTGCATCTGGATATAGATAGTTCTGCCAAAGTCTCATCAAAATTACTTCTGGTCAAAAGGATATTTGCCGTACAAACATCAAATTCAGTTCGTAGGACTCAAAGATTATCAGGCAAGGTATATAGCGATCTTTGGCGTTTGTGCTCATGATTAGATTTATCATTATATATGTAATGGATATAGACTTCGTTGATACGGTAACCTAATTTACCGAGGACTTGTTAAACTGTTTCGGCAGTGATCCTAATATTGCTGGTGATTTATTTCCACTTGTCGATGCATATCTGAGTGAAAATACCGTTAACAAGCTCATGCATACACTGAAGCATAATTTTTTGGTAAGAGCCAAATAAAAAAAAGCACTTGAGACCACCCTAATATATCAATGCCAACTCGATTCCAGATTGGAGTTATATAAGTAGCCCGTGACAATGCCTGTTCGTCGACTGAACAGCCAAGCCTGAAACACTCAGGGGTTGATTCTACAACGATAAAGTGAAACTTACAGACAAATTCACCCCGGTTGCATTCTCAGGTGAATATGATACACCAACAGTACCTCAAAAGAGAATGAAGAAAAACTCCAGACTGATATTCAATTAGGGACGCACGTTTCCGGTAATGGTTTATGGCGAAAAGGAGGACAATCGTTTCAGACACCATTGAGTGATGTTATCAGTAAGGCCTTAAATTAAAATGGAGCTAGGCCCCCAGAGGTTACAATGGAATGACTCTTAAACATTTCTCAGGCAAAACCTTCCTAGAACTGTATAGACTCAGATCACAATTACATTTCGTATATAGTCTCTACATTTATATTTTCAGTACTGAACATTCTTCTGTGTGAAGATCAATACAAATCATATGTTAATTTAAGAAACCTGCAAAGGCGACTTCACAGTGACTTTCGTGTCATTGTTTCCTAGGCATTACCTTGAGAGGCTGGACTATAAATCAAGCAACTTCCGGATCATCACCAAGGCCCTTATTACTCACTGTGAACTGTCGCCGAAACATACACATACAACTACATTATAAGCTCATGATCTCAAGAATAAAACAATTACCTTTAAATCCATAACAAGCATACCGGAATCTAACTCTTGTAGCACAAACAAACGAAGACAGAAAAATGCTCTAAAATATTCTGGGACTACTCCATTCTTAGGTACTGAACCAAAACTAATGAATATTATCTGATTCCGAATAATTGGTTGAAACTGCGTATGAGTGTTGCACAACACCATAATGAGTTTGGTCAGGACATGAGTGTCAAGCTATTACAATGGTAATAGAAGAACTATGCTTGTTTCGTAATGTGAGAAAATAACTGAAGCAGAACAACAGTGTGAGATGAGATCATGAACAGAAACTCGCTGTTCCCATAAAGGATACATCTTCTAATTTCATCGAGAACAGTCACTGAAACAAAAGGAAACTTATGGATATCGTGGGTAGAAATAATATTAACAGATCGTCGATTATATCCACATCTTGCACTGTACCCCATGTAAAAGGACTTTGTTTTCAAATTTCAACGCTTTTTTGGCAGTTACTAGTTCAAGATCCACTTCAGCAGTATGAAAAGTGCAAAGAAACTTCATCAAACAGAAGGTAAGAAATATGGAGATGAAAGCATATCTATGCATAACAAAACCCACAAGAAGATTTTCAATCGAGTCCTTCTAAAGATATTACAGTGCTCCTAATGACTCCTAAGATGAATTTGATATGGATCGTTTTTTTTTTGACAGTTTACACAGTTATACGTTTGATACTAAACGTAGTATTGAGGAAATTCGATTCTTTCGAGATTAATGGGCAAAATAAAAGGATCATTTGTCCTATATTAAAATGGGATTCTTGCTCACTTTTATCGCCGCGTGTAAAAAGAATGGTCGAGAGAACCACTTTGTCGATATACTCCTGGGAGTTAGGGTTCACTCTAGTGGTTACTCCAGCGCAGACAAAAGAGAGTAAGGTAGGTGTTTTTTGACTTATTGAGGATTTGGCTCACTCATGCGCAGAAAAACTGGTTTGGTTTCTTTTGACTCCATGGATCTTCTTTGTGTTGTGTTAGAGGTGAAGTTATAGCGAAGATGTCTCTTCCGTTTTATGCATCGAGTGTAGCTGGATTGGGATATAGTGAGGTTAGCAAAACTTAGGTACTGGAATTATGTGACGAAGAGTCTAAGGAATGGTTGACGCGTGCAAAGCAAACGAGTTGATAGTGTATGCGGACAAGGATCAAACTTATGTGCCTCAGATGATCTATTATGAGTAGGTTAAATAAAAGAAGGAGGCGTGGCCGAGGCGTAGTTACAGCCATCAGCGATCGGTATAGCGCTGCAATCAGTAATACACAAATATAATTTAAAGCGTTTTCACGTGTCAGAGTCAAAGCGAAACCCGAGTTTCGTTGTAAGGTGTTTGGAAATTCTTACAATTTGAGTATGTGTTTAAGCCGATATTGGAGAAGATGTTATCACGACCATTCCTAAAAATGTAAGGCGGTCTCTGGAAGGAACATAAGCGAGGCGTATGATAAAATTATTTTCGAGTCGCAGTTTGATGAACACTATTCAAGGATGATTTTGCAATCCAAGAGTTGAACCTTTGGTAGAGATGACTTTTTCGACTCTGAAGAGTTTTTTTTTAAATTTTGCTTGTAACGAATCTATGAGCTTGTAGGTGACTAGAATGGTATTAACGACAAAAATTATCTCAGTTCAGTTGGATGTGTATCCTTTTTCGAAAGAGGTATTTTTCCTTCTAATACTGACATAGTCACCTACCTTGAAATTAGATCTAAAAATAAGGAATCTGCGACTTGTGTTTTGTTTTTGTTAGCCGAAGATGCTGCGGTACTATGAGTGATTTTGTACTGATCAAAGATGTCTGGTACAAAATCTGGTGTAGGTCTGCTTACCAGGCAGAGCCTTATCATGTTAATCTAGTTGCTGTTCTAAGCATAAGCTGTTGTAGAGTCATACCGATATATATAGTATACATATAATCATACTGATATATACAATTATACATAGAACTAAAAACACCAGATAATAGAAGGCGAGGATAACAATAAAGTGATGAAATATTTAACCCAATTCATGAAATTGCAAACAAAACAAACACATTTTGCAGTTTAAATGTGGTGATTCATCTTCGTATCAGCGTAAATAAATAATGATACAAGCACTAATTAAGGAACATAACTTCTAATATAACAAATATAAAAATAAATTAAATATATTTTATAGCACTAAAAAAGCTTCAGAAATAACTCAGGGTAAATACCACTATTTCAGTACTTATTTATTTTTGGCATTAGTGTATGCATGACTTACTATTCTTACTAATTCTGAAGTATTTGCAATTTTTTCCATAAAACTTGACAGTTAACACGTAACGTTTTATTTGCATCACTTGATACCTACAAGATTAATAGCATTTGAATTTTTAATCCTACAGTAATATCAAAATTGTTATGAAATAAAGGTTGGGAATACTACGCCAAAATAGAGCGCATTCCCTTAGTATAAGGCAATATGGGTTCTGCTTAGCACCATAAATACGTGCAGAAGAACACGCTTCTATATGCAGGCAGGCAAATATAAAATAAATATGAAAGATAGCAAAAAGCATCATAAAATCAAAGAGATTATTCTGAAAAATACCAACTAAATAAAACAGGCTCTCACACAAATATCAATCAATATTCGAACGCAATTTTAAAATTCATAGGTTTATTCTGCAAAACATACCAAAATTTAACATGGCACTTTAAATTGATAACATCATTAAGGTTTTATATAAGCTCTACCAGTGTACCTAGTTGCATATCTCCATTGTTAAGAATTTCGACTAGTTCTCTGGTGCTAGGAAAAACGTTGTACTAGTGTCAACGTTGTATCTTACATGCACTCTTATTTAGCTTCATATAAAATTAATGTTCCTAGAAAGAGAGCATTTCCCATAGAATAAGATAAATCCAAATGATATGCTACAAAAGGTTTGAATAAATACTGAATCTGACAGTATATATTATCAATACAGCCATTTCTATGGCTTTATTTCCGGTCTTAAACTTAATTATTAGTAGTTTCGTATTAAATCAATTAATAAAATCCATTACTAGTTCATTATTAATAAATTTATTTGTCCGTTGATTGAACTTTATGCATTTCCTCTCCTGGCATGATAAAATGTTATATTTTCCTTTTTTGTAATGCAAATATATGTCCTTATCCCAGTTTATTGTTTTCAGTGTTGAACCACGGGGTGGATTCTAATAAAATATATGCATTCTTTATTCTTTGTTAATTGGTCTCTAGCTTTTTTATGACCAGATATAAATCTACAGTTTTGATTTGATTCTTTCTACTTTTCCAGGTTTTACTGGGTTTTATTTCACCATCTAGAGGATGTAACTGGGACTCCTCATGGCCCAGAATGTGACCTAGGTTTGGGTATTACGACATTGAATCATAAAAGCTTAATACAGTATATGTTCAATTAATTATTGACCATATGCGAATAGCGAAGACCCAAATCTGCTGTCAATTAATATATTGGTATAAACTGGCTAACACGGTTTTCTTCACAGCGTTGATAGAGTGTGAAACGTACTATGAAACATACAATTTGACTATCATACAAATGGAGGTCTGTATCTATCCTGATTGCAATGTGATAAACATTTTATTTTTCAAAGTACCCTCTCACTTGCACTTATCAACACGGTCATGTATATATCCCCTCGAAAGGATATGCTACTGTTCCTAATGCCAAGCACTGAACTACTTTAAATTTACAACATCATCTCTTTGTGTGTGTGTCATATAGATTTTAACGGAGCTTTAACAATTTTTCAGTCATATCGATACGATGTCTG
>QKMX01258677.1:384-26022 GCA_003401595.1 Venustaconcha ellipsiformis | reverse complement strand
TGAGAAGCTACTGGCAAGCTTTTTCATGTACCCACATTGGATAAGCCTGAGACTCAAACCCATGCAGAGGTGAGTTGGTAGTGATCTGTAATGGTTAAGTGCTTTAGACCACTCTGCCACTCAAGGCCCTACTACTGTAAGGTGAAACATCTTAAATAAATGTTGCAAGATTATGAGATGAAAGCAAATTTCAATACTAAAAGTTTGAGACATTTAGGTGCTTGAAATACAAAAAATAAATGTAATTAGAATAATGCACTGAAATAACAAATTTAAATTTATATCATCAGGAACTCACAAGCACACATGTATTCAATACTGAGTATATCCATGTCATTCTTAATACTTGTTCTAAAACATGACTAGTATGAAGTAAGAATAAGAAAAGAAATGTGTGCATCTCCCACAAAAATATGGGGATATTACATGGAAAAAAAGGGGTAAACTAAGGGTATGATGAGCAATACACTCTCATAAAATATCCCTGCCTCTCCTACATTCCACCCTTAGCCCATAATGGAGATAATCCACATTAAAAATAAAAGCTTATAACTCTTCTCAAAAAATGTTAGCACGATAGTCTGAAAAAATGCATATCTTCTGATCATAATATGTATTAAGTTTAACAGCAATCTAATAAAAACTACAAGGCTAGTTGCTTGCACAAAATTTGGACAATTATGCATCAACAGAGCAAAAAAAATATGTCAATATGTGCCTCTTTAGATGATGATGATAACATGCGCAAAGCTTCACAACAGTCCAAAATTGCAAGACAAATTGCAGAAATAGTTGTGTTAATGAAATGTATATTGCCAAAATAATTATGTTAACGAGAATGTCATACAATGCAATAATCTTCAAGACAAAACGAGAATAACTGTAACGAGCAAAGTGATATGTCAAGACATGACCATAAATTTACCAAGTTTCACAGCAATAAAAAGAATTGCAAAACTATCTGCACTAATGAGATTGTATCATACTCTGCTACGAGAGAAAAAAATGCAGTAACTCACAAATTGTAGGAGAAAACAGACTGAAGGAGGAAAGTGATTTATCTGTATGCCCATCTTCTGGTGATGGTCATAATACTTACAAAGATCTTATGGCAAATTACTGAAGCAAATTGATTTGTCTATATGCAAAATCTTCAGGTGATTACCATAATATTTATTAAGTTTCATAACAAAAAAGCTAAAGTGGATCAAAGCACAGATGGACAGATGGCTGGAAGGCAGGCAACAAAACTTACTATATAACCCTGCAAAAGGCACAGGTGTAAAAAATAGATTTATATATGAAATATAGGGATTTCTGGAAGTTGTGCTATTAGCAAATTTTAATAGTATTTCACTTACAGAATCCTGAAACATATACCGCCATTACAAAAAATACTGCTTGAAGTCTGTGCCAGACAAAGGGATTAAAGGATAAATAATAGCAAAACCTCTATATCTCGCTTTAAGATACTTCAGTCAATTGCAAGACAACAATGAAACTGAATAAAAATGTTTACATCACAAATTAAAAATGAAAAAGTTTAAAACTTTAAATAAGCTCAACTGAAATATACATACCCTGAAAAGGTAATTTTACAAGATCAATATTTCATTTGCATCCATTCTGCATTTGTGTTCCATCTGCATTCCCTTAATGTATGTATTTCAGCCATCATCTTGCTAATTATTTTTTAGTTTCAGAAATTCATTCAGATTTACATTAACCACTTCATCATTTCACAACATTTTAAAAGGTGGATCCAACAAAAAGTGATGGCCACAAGGTCACACCATAAGCTCATTAAGCCTTATAGCAATTCAAATCAATATAGAACTGCAGAATATCTCAGCAAAAACAAATTTTTTTGGCTTAATTACCATCAAATTAAAAATTCAACCAATTCAACAACTGCTGATGTATTAATCATGCTAATGGCAGATGTCAGAACAATTTCACAGCTTGCAAGTAATAATTTATGTCAGTGTGAAGAATTAAGAATCTGATATCAGATTATCATACTCAAGAGATTTCAACCACATGGAAATTTAAAATTTGCCTTAAATGTAGGTAAATTGATTTTCAAATCCAATCATGAAATGCTTTAGTATATCATTTAGTACTGGTAAAATTACCCATTTCGTGATACGTAAATTACTAATCATGCAACAGCCTATAATAGAAATTTGATGGTAAATTCATTCAAAAATTCATAGGAAATCTGATTTCATATCTTGACAATGGTCAAAAGAACACAAGTAATATCCTAACTAGATCCAAAAGCTCTTCATGGAAAACACACAGTTATGTTTTATAATAATTTAAAATTTCCTCAACTAGATATATAATGTTGACAGCAACGAAATTATGACTCATCATTTTGGAGAAAATTTTCAAGAAAGACCCTGAGACTTTACAAAAAGTCATATAGCCTCAGGGAAAAGTCTTCAATGACAATGTCAGATTTGTTTACAATTACATCCATGACCATTAATAACCCGATCCCCCAATAATATCTTGGCTAATAGTAAGTTTATTTCTTAGATTCATAAAATAAATGAAACTGAGTTTGATGAAACTTGGAAGGACCAATTTTCGTTTCAACAAATGGGGTAATGGGGATGGGGAATTTATCAAGGTACTGGTACATCATTTTAACATATGGATCCAACAATAGGGCATCACTAAAATTATTTTGCCTGTCTAAACATCATTATCTAAGAAGTGTACTAGGTGTATGTGTACATTTTGTCATCCACATTTTTAATAGTCTTCAATGTATGCACTGGCTGGGCATGATTTGACTCTTGAGATTACTAATAAATGGGTCTAAGTAATTTTGACCTTTCATGGACCTGAACTAAACTTACTTTGCATAAACCTTTATTTTCATATTAGACTTACTATGACCTTAATTGCTTGCTAATAACCTCTAGACCCAGAAATATACAGGTTTCTTTCAAACCATAAGTGAAAGCTAGATTTATCAAGAACTTATTCTAGAACAAATGTTATTCTGCAAATTTCCATTTTTCTTTGAGTCACAATGACCCTGACAATTGATCTTTCAATAGACCTCTTCCATACCTTAAATAGAAATCCTCAATAAATACTGTCAAGGTATGTGATTTAGAAAATAATATGATGCAAGACCCAATTACTTTTTTGGTCTCTATATCCTTTGCCATTTTAACCCCACTAATTATTTTCTTCCTTACCCAAAGCCTGAACCATTAAACAATCTCTGGTGAAGTATACAGGTATATGGTTAAGAAGAATGGTGCAGAAACAATTATTTATATTGCAGCCACAGTAACCTTGAGAATTGAAATTTTGATTCCAAAAATTAAATGAATATTCTTCATCCTTACCTAAATTACAAGCTATCCACAATGTTTAGTCCTGGTCTGTGATGTAGAACTAATGTTTTTGTGTGGAAATCTTTTTTTTCTCCCTTCATTCACAGCCACCTTAACATTCAAACTTTTCATACACACCCCATCCAACCCAAAAAGTCAATAAGCTTTTTCCTTCTCCCATATACAAAAAATACAATCCATATCATTTGGTAAAAAATACTTTGTAAACTTAAAGTTACTGTACAGAAATGAAAGAAGTAACAGATGGATGGAGAGTTGGATAATGGCATAACAATATTTGTGCCACCTTTTGACCAGCATAACAAAAGTCTTAATTTGTCTCTTGAACATTGGAAAGATGATGAAATCATATTTCCCATATTGCAACAAAAATATTATGTCTCACAGAGACAACAAAAGTCAAATACCTTGTATTTACTGCCAAAATGCAATGTACCCAGTGTCTGAATGGACAAAAGATCGCAACTAAATATTGGCCACTTACTAGCAGCAACTTAAAATTGTAGCAATAAAATAAAGTACCCTTATTATCCATGTAAATAGCCACCCAAATGTCAGCAGAGTAGACCTAGATCTGCCATTAAATAATGTTCCAGCAGGTTGGAGTCTTATGCTATTTGATCAAAAATTATTAGCAGAACAGCATACACTCTAATCTGCAGATGCATACCAAATGACAAACTCTGTCGAGACCTGAGCTTCAACCAATGACAGTGGGAACCATTACATCTTATAAAAATGATAACAAGGAATAAAATAAAAAGCCATTTTGACAGGACCCAATGAAAGCTTACAATGGAATTTCAAGTGTGGCCTTCCATTAGATTTAAAGCTGGAGGGTGAGTTGCTAAAGATTGGGGTGGGGGGTGGGAGAGGGTCTTCACAGGGATACAGGTTTTTATTCCAAGAAACCAGATGTAAAGTAAAGTAGCCAGGTAAATCACCAGACTCCTGGCTGGTAAGGAAAGCCCTGTTCAAGCCTCAGGATATTTATTTAATACAGTTTGCGGTACCTCTGTACCAAAGTAGCTTTGTGGCACCAAAAAAAATTATGTTCCAAAAGGTTAAAATGAACTGCACAAAGTTGTAGGAACTTAAAACTCTTCCAGTAAAATCCAATATAGAAATATAACAATTTTAAAATTCTGTAAAATGTATATAACAGATGTATGTAAAAGCCTTAAAACATTATAAAAATCTGCTGATCTGCTGTATAAAATGCATTTCCTTAAAAAGGCCAATATTTTCTCCAGTGGTATGTACTCAATTTCTTCCAGCCAGTTTACATTAAAATACTCATCTCACTTAAGTGGAAATCAATGAACTCAAAAAGAATATGTTCCACTGTCAACGGGTAATTTCTGCAGCAAAAAACTGAGACTATCTGGTAACTGGCTGATGATTGTGCCATGAAATTCTTGCAATGGCAGCTCCAACTCTGTGTCCAACTTTTGTAACATTTTTTATACAGGGACATATGGCTACAATATGGCCGCTGATTTGATTGAATTTACTTAAAAAAGAAATATTTGTTGAGGACTTTTGGAATTCAAAAATGTCAAACATTGCTTCAAAAGGTTTAGACAACCATGGTGGAGATTTGGAAATACAAAATATTTCACTATTTCCAACAATGATTTTTGCCATTTCTCAGTGAGGATGTACTCATTTTCTGTACCTTCCTTCACTGTAATTTTTATATTACAGGATACAGTCAATTCTCGCACTGTTAAGTTTCCTTCCACCAATGACAATTTTAGCAACTGGTATGCTGGGTGTGATTATGTGATGGCAAATCTGGATCAAATGTAGCTTGATGCATGTTATACATGAACAAGTATAAAATAAGAAGTACTGGCCAAAGACCGATTCACACAACACACCAAATGTCACCATAGGGTAATGTCTTACAAGCAGATGCAAATTTTTAATTATGAACATCTTTAAATAATTATCCGTTGGAAATTCTTCTCATTTTTGCCTGAACTTTCTAACTGAGTGCTTAGGTGTATAAAAGTTTTTAAATGACTATTTCAGCTGTGCATAGGCAGAAGGATGAAAAATGAACATGGGTGGTGGTGGCATATTGGACGATTTTGTGTCCTGGTCCCATTTTACTTCAAATCTGAAACCTATGCTACTTTCTGATAGGTTTATCTGTCCATGTGCAGTTCAAATGGTCTGATTTAGATTGCAGTCCAAAAAGTCTGAAATCTGAACACAAACTCTGGTTCTGAAACTGGTCATTTCTCACCTGAAAAAAAGTTGGCCTCAAATATTATGCCACCCCCACGCCCCATTTTTTGCATGCACATAAAAAGTCTACACTATTCAATATCATTACACAACTATTGTATATCTTTCCCCTTTTCAGTAATACCACCTGTATTTAGTGCATTATACCTGATGTTCACTTTAAAGAGATCAGAATATAGTGATCAAGCATAACCTGTGGAGTTAACGAGAAACAATCACTCTGCGAGATACATTTAAATCTATGCCTTTTAAGCAAGAAGACTTGGCCTCTACTGGCCAAAATAATTTCTGGAATTCAATATTAGATCATTTCTTCTTTTTAATTGCAAAGTACAGAAACCATCTTAGATATTGTTGAGCAATAACATAAATTTCAAACTGACCATGGTTGCAGCTATATGATGTAAGACTGGCACAATTTTTCATTTAAGATCAACTAAGCATCACTGGAAGTCTTTTGGTGAAAATATCATGTTGATAGTACTGTCCATTCAGGTAGTGTAGCCATACAAAAATGTTCAAGCTGGCTAGCACTGCAGTCACATGGATGTAAGACTGGTTCGACTTTTATAAAGGACCAACTTGTGATCATAAGAAGTGATGAAAAACCAATGTTGATATGCCATCCTTGAAGAAGTAGTGATAACAAGATTTTCAAGAAGGCCACCACCATGGATATTATATTGGAGATCAGATCAGCACCATTTTCATTTGGGACCAAAACAAGTCTTCTGGTGAAAACACCATGCTGATATGACTTTCCATGCAGAAGGAGTAGCTGAAGCCAAATTTTCTTAATAGCTGATATGGTGGCCATATTGGAAGTCAGATGAGCACCATTTTCCTAAGATCCAACTTGAATCACAAAAATTATTTTAATGAAACATCCATGCTGATGTTGCCATCCATTTAGAAGCAGTTGTGAAAACTATATTTTCATTATTGAAACTGTGTCAGCCATTATGGAGATCTGACCAATACTAATTATCATCAAGGATAATCTAGACCTTGCAAAGAATGTGTTTGTAAAGTTTCATGGCAATCCTCAAACTTTTGCTATTGGATAGATGATGGATGATGGTAACAGGGAAATCTATAAGCTCTACTGGGTCTATGAAGAGCTGAAATGGTTTGCTACAGGGTAATATCTCATCTATGGATGTGAATTTGTTTCTTATCATGAATGCCTTAATAAAGAAAATTTCTACATAAATTCATGCTGTTTGCAAAAGGTAGAACAGTTGGAAAAACTGGTATTCAGTGAGAAATGGTCCTGTGCCAGTTCAGCTGCTTAAAATGTAAAAGCTAAAGAGTTCATAGTGAAGATATGTAAATTTCAAACATTTGAAAACTTTCACAATGGAACTAAGACCTAACCTTTCATTGTAGAGTCATAACTTTCTTGTTACATAAAAATATTTGTGTCTCCTAACCTTCTCCTAAACATCAATATTCAAACAAAAACATTTGGCAGATAGATCATAACTACAATCAAGAAACATCAATACATATAGGCAATAAGAGACATGTAAAATTCTGTAACATCGAGTTGAAACTATTAAGACTTAAATAACTATGAGTCTAAATTAAAACTACTTTAAAAAAAAAAAACCTAATGCACATAATCTCAGTAAAGAAAATACATGACTATAAAAATGTGTTGGTAAAAATCATAAACATATCAAACACTAAATATTCTTTCATACTCAAATGGTTTAAGAAGGAAAAACAAACAATTTTAGACACAAAAATTTAATTTTTGTGTTTTTAAAAAAGTGTTATCATAGAGGATATGACTTGCATATCACCGGTTTGATTCAATTACATGATTATGGTAAACAAAGCTTCAAATCTCTAGTCTTGCTGACATGATTCTACAAAATAACAAATCTTTACTAACATTAAAGCCATGCATTGTTAGTTCATTTGCAATACAACATTAAGCACAACTTACCGAGGCCTATTTATGGAATGCACAGTGAGAAATGGTAGATAACCAAAAGGTCAATCATACTCACAAAAGCATATATCCTAATTATAGTATGGACAATGTTGTTACATCATGAATTTACATGTACAGAAACTATTCATCTACAAGAAAAATGTTTAAAATATTTGTTGCTTGAAGTACACATGGCTGCATTTTCTGTAAGAAAAACCAACTTTTCTTAAAGGATTCCTATCCATACCTGACTAAATAAAAGCTCAATGCTGCTAAAACTGTATGAAAATGATTTCAGTTCAATATTTAAAATGATCTTCTGTCTTTCAACATCAATACTATCATATCTATTTCCATTTAAACTATAGGCTTTCATGATCTCATGTCAATACTATCATATCTATTTCCATTCAAACTATAGACTTTCATGATCTCAATGCCAATACTATCATATCTATTTCCATTCAAACTAAAAACTTTCTTGACCACAATGCCAATATTATCATATCCATTTCTTTTCAAAGTATTGACATTCATGATTTCAATGCACATAATATCATATCCATTTCTATTCAAAGTATTGACATTCATGATCTCCATGGCTGCATTTTCTGTAAGAAAAACCAACTTTTCTTAAAGGATTCCTATCCATACCTGACTAAATAAAAGCTCAATGCTGCTAAAACTGTATGAAAATGATTTCAGTTCAATATTTAAAAAGATCTTCTGGCTCTCAAAGTCAATACTATCATATCTATTTCCATTCGAACTATAGACTTTCATGATCTCAATGTCGATACTATCATATCTATTTCCATTCAAACTAAGGCTTTCTTGATCTCAATGCCAATACTATTATATCCATTTTCATTCAAACTAAAGGCTTTCATGATCTGAATGCTAATACTATCACACCCATTTCCATTCAAACTAAAATCTTTCATGATCTCAATGCCAATCCTATCATATCCATTTCCATTCAAATTATTGGGTTTCTTGATCTCAACTGCCAATCCTATCATATCTATTTCCATTCAAACTAAGGCTTTCTTGATCTCAATGCCAATACTATTATATCCATTTTCATTCAAACTAAAGGCTTTCTTGATCTCAATGCTAATACTATCACACCCATTTCCATTCAAACTAAAACCTTTCATGATCTCAATGCCAATCCTATTATATCCATTTCCATTCAAATTATTGGGTTTCTTGATCTCAACTGCCAATGCTCTCATATCTATTTCCATTCAAAGTATTGGCTTTTATGATCTCAGTGCCAATATTATCATATTTATTTCCATTCAAGTTATAAGCTTTTGTAATGTTACTCCAGTTCCATTCCGAATAAACCTAACATAACTCGTAATAATCATGGTCATTTTCATTCAAATGCCTACAGAGATGCTAAATGAGTCAATATTTGAGAACAAATAAATGATAAAGGAAAGACCCAATTTGCTAAAGGGTAACTAAGAGATGTGTCAGACTCTGGCTAAACAGTAGGATACTGCTCACTCCAGTTGGCATAGATTCATTTGCCCAAAAAATAGAAGTGCATGAAAGATCTCTATCATCAACAAATGTCTATTAAGTAAGCCAGAATTTAGATGGAATGCAATTAACATTACAAAAGCCTATCACTCTGTGTAACAATGCAGTGTTACACACTGATTGCAGCATTGCTGGTTTCTGGCATTTTCTTGTCTTTTTTCCTCCAATTCTTAGCCCTGTGCACTGGGCATGCTTTCTTGTCAGGAACAAATGAAAACAAATTACCAACAACTTTTCTTTTGTGGATGTCCATCCACATCTATGTTGGCACTAGCAATGGCCAAAGTCCCTAAAGATGATAAAAACTGTAAACAGGCAAGGAATATCCATTTCAAAACAATGTATCTGATAATGAAAACATTCAAAATTTATGGTAGTGGGTCAAATTTACAATGTACAGATTTCTGCTAGTGTGATGTATATACAAGGTTAAAGGTACATGTTTTGATTTTAACCGGAGGCTGAATAGATAATAAAGAGACTAATTTATGCACATACACAATTTATCATTTAATCAATGTCATATTAATTTGAAAAGAAAATAAATACAGAAATCATGGCTATTTATTATCATACATGCTGTCAGATAATGAGTGAACACTGAAGGTGAATGAGAGCAAGATCCAGAACCAGAACTTCCAAAATGTAGCTCATTTCAGGTTAAACAAATATTCAAACATATTAATGATAAAACATATATTTCAATAATGAACATGTCCAAGGAAAATACGGCAATGTTAAGGTGGCAAACGAGTCAAAACAAAAAAGATCATCTCAATTTTAGTTCATTATGTGCTACAATTTTCCTTTCCTCTTTCAAATATTCTATCCCACAAATTTGGATGGTGAGGGATATTGTCTCCTCTCTTGGGATCCTAAGTGCATTACTGCAATGGATATGATGGTCTCAGCAACAAATATTTAAAAGAATACTAATTCCAAAAAAAATTATAATAATAAGTTACATCGTACATAATAATTTTCATAATAATTTAGAAATATTGTACTTTATTTATTTATAAGATGGGAACAAGCAATAATGGATCTAGTCACAACCATAGCATCCATGCAAAAACTAAGCTTCTGTTTAAATGCTTTAAAAGACAAGAATTTAATTTCAGACAAACACATGAATCATGTGGATGGATTACGATAACAAGAGTACCTCTACCAGCCAAAACTAATGTCCAGAAATATAACATCATTTCTACATTTTAATTGTCAAGAGTTAAAACCATCTCTTATATTCTTTCACAATGATTTTCAAACTAACTGCTGCATGTAGCAAAAACAGACTTATACCATTTCATTAAAGGTGAGGTAGACATCATTAAAAGTCTTTTGGTGAAAATCCCATGCCAATATGACCATCCAATTAAAAGGAAGTAGTAACAACAAGATTTTCAATAAAACTATCAAGGCAGTCATAATGAATATACAACTGGCACAACTTACATGCATAATAACTAGGTATCATAAGTGGTGAAAAAACCCTGTTGGTCTGGCCATCCATATGGAAGGAGTGAAGATAATATTTTCTAGATGGCCACAATTTTGGTCATATTGCAGGTCAGTTTGCTTCATCTTCACTTAGGATCAACTAGACATAACAAGAATTCTGATGTCAAAATAACTTCCCATTTATGAGAATATTTAAAGATGGCTATGTATCAGATGTCAGAAAACCATCATTTTAATTTAGAACTTACAATAGATTATCAAAAGTCTTCCTGTGAAAAGTGATGCTGATGTCACTTTCCATCATGGAGGACTAACAATAAAAAAAATTCATGATGGCTACCATGGTGACCATACTGGATATCTGATTCAGATAAGTGCCCCTAAGCAGAATAGATAAAAATCAATAAAGTGTCAAAAGTTTTCCAATATGAATGTTACTCTTACACATCCCAAAAATCCACTAAATTTTAAGGAAACATAAAGCATAGATAAATGTACTCCTTAATCAGTTTTAGGACATGTAATAATCATCAGGTGTTATCAGGCGACTGTTGTGATCACTGTGCAATTAAACATGCAGAAGATTTTAATCTTTACTTGATAACCAAATGTTTTGTTTTAACAGATTGTAGTAATTTATACAAAATACACACAAAGGTTGAGGAAACTGAAAAACATGGACTGCATCTTGTAATAACCAACTAACCACTACTATTGCTGATTTGGTTTGAGTGTTGTGCATTTTTTTAATCAAGCTCAAAGCTTGTAACTTGTTCGGATCAGCTTTGACTTATGTAATGAAACTATATATTTCATACAACTTCCAAAATTCAATATCTCATCCAATTTTCATGAAATCTGCAGTATATAATGATATTTTAATTTTTTTTTCTTGCTTTCAGTTAAGATTATGCCATAAGAAAGACTTTAATTGTTACAGAAATGTTTATGCTAATGACTAGTCAGGACCATATCTGCTCTGGTGATCCAAAATAATACTATTGCACATACCAGAATCTGGGATCAAACCCATACTGTAATTTGTGTCCAGGTACACTCTCATCCCTAACTGACAAGAGGATTTGATACCATATAAAAATATGAGTCCTTCAGCACACATGCTTTGTCCAAGAGAATTTCCATGATTTCAAGATAAAAACATTTTTTCTTCTCAACTACTAAGCATTGAAACCATCCCTGATATTCTCAAAACAACAAAATTTAAAATTAGCCACTTAAGCAGCCATACTGGATGAAGCCTGGCACCATTTCATATAGGACAATCTAGATACCATTAGAAGACTTTTGGTGAAAACCCAATTATAATATGGCAATCCATTCAGGAAAATAAGAGACACTTTTTTTTATCTGTACATAATGGCAGCCACATCTGAAGTCAGATTGGAAACATTTTCATTCAGGACCAATTTGATCATAGTCTTTTTATGAAAAATGACTTTCCATTGAGGAAAATTAGCAATAACAATAATTTCAATATGACTTGCTATAGTGGTCATACTGGATGTCAGATTGGCACTATTTTCATTCAGTACTAACTATGACATCATAAGAAGTCTCCTGATGAAAACCCAATGGACATACAACTTTCTGTCAAGGAGAACGTAACACACCATATGAAGTTGTCCAGTGAAAGCACCATGCAGATCTGACACTGTTCAGGAGAAGTAGCAATAAAAAGATTTTCAAGATGACTGATGCACTGGCCTCATTAGGTGCAATACTGGCATCACTTTCATTTAGGACCAACCAGATTCTTTAAGTCTTTTAGTGAAAACATTATGATGATCTCTTCGGAAGAAGTAGTAATGAAAAGATTTTACAAGTGACAGCTGTGGTATGCATATCCGGGCAGTCCATAATAAATATGCAGGACTAGTGACCCACTATGTAAAGTTTCATGGCAATACACCAAGTAATTTTTAGGAGCAGCAATAACAAATCTGTGCTGACAGATGACAGACAGTTGATGGTTAACAGACCATCCCATAACTCTTTTGGTCTTTGACCAGTAGAATTAAAATATAAAACTTTACCATGATTACAGATAAAATTAAGCAACAAGCACACACACACGCACACACACACCTGGCTGTACCTTAATTCTGCCAACAGCTTCCTGTGCTTGCATCATTCTCATTGCTTTTGAAGGTTGACCCTCTGATATTAGTTGTGTGGAGCCCAGATAACGTGCCCGAAACAAAACACCCTCTATCAAGACTGTCGGATTTTCAGGATCATAGACAGAAGCTGCAACAAAAAAATACATGAACCATCATAATATGATTTGCTTCGAACACTTGACAGAACACGAAGGAAAGTTTGGATGAAATTGCAAATAATCATGGTTCCCATTGGTTCAAGTGAATGTTTGTAGTTAGTAATTTAATGTTTTCTTATTATTCTTATAATTATGATCAATGACCACACAAATACATTTCTCATGAATTAATAACAAAAATGAACTTTTAGATGACATTGTAATGATGATGTAATCTGTACCTACACTAAATATGCAATTGAAATTTCTTCCATCCTATTTGAAGTCACATGATGAAATGCATCAAACCAACCTGAAAATCAACTTTTTTCTAGTGAAATGTTTCTTTTCGATAAAAGAAGCTAAAAGTTACCCGACTACCTAGGTGGTGGTCAGGTTGAGACATCTCCCCTTGGTATAGGAATTTGCACCAAATCCAATGATTATCTCATTTACATCTATATGAAGCTGTCAACAGATCTAGAAGGGTAACCTTTGTGCTACTTGGATTTCCATACCACAGGATGGATAAAGATATTAGAGAACAGTTTTACTCATATGCAATGATTATGCTGACTGACATAAATTCATGAGCCCATATGTTAAGCAAAATTCATTGGTGAGGGTTCAGTCTAATATGCAGGACAAATAGCCCACTTTTTTCAGGATGAAAGTGCCTATGTTGATAAATCATCCTTCCCTCTTAAAGGTAAAATGAGGTGTGATCTCCCTGATGAAGCAGCTTCATATTCCTGAAATACCACTTCAGACCTCAAGAACTGACAGTAATTATTACCAATATCTAATTTGTCATGAAAGGAAGTCTGTTCTTAGTAATGAAAGCAGGTGGCTTCATGAGCAATATTGATCCATCGTGTCAGAACTCAAGATGGGTCCACCAACAAGAATCAACAAGTTTGCCTGCCGACTGTCAAAGCAGAGTTGAAGAAGGATATTCCAAGTTAGCTTTTGAGAGCAGTTCAAATGTTGTCTTGTTCCGCCAGGTTAACACCCATGATAATTTCTACTTGGGCAAGGTTCCAATGTCATTGGCAATGTGGAATCCAAAAGAATAGAAGATCAGATAGGTCTTTGATTAGTTTGATATCCTCTGTTCCATGATAGCAATGTATGCCAGTGTGGAACAGTAGGTTTAACTGTGATTGGTGCTATAAGTTTCTCATTGACTAGTCACAAGAAGTTAGCTATTGAGGTATGGATGCCCACATAGATATAAAGTGCTCTTGTATGCTCCAATGAGATTATATTCCATGCCTTTATATGCCTCTAAGACGGATGGCCATCTCACCTGAGAGATTCTCTACTACTTATGAGAACTGTTGATTTTTAAGGGCATATTTAATAAGATCCAGATTAGCAGGTTCAGTAACTATGGTTTCCAGTGAAGCACCTGCCATCATGGTTTCTTAATTCTGATGAGGGAATATCTCAATTCTAGCGATGTTCTTGTGATTGATGAGGCAGCTCCAATATTAACCATTTAAATGTGGCAATATGGACACTCAATATTACGAGTCCTGTTCTTGATCAGAGGTGCTGAAGGACTGTATACATTCTGCCATTACAATCTACAGAAACAGAATTGATTATTCAGTTATTTTGTTTCCAGGACTGGAGAGACAAATGTTGATGTTTTGGCATTCCATCTTGTCACCAATATGTCCACCATAGGTCATTCCCAACAAGTGTCTATTGAGTGACAACTGAGGGATGAAGAGACCATTCTGTTTACGTTAATTCCTTCTTGCAGAATCACAAGTCTATAAATACATTAGCCAGCTCAGTAAATGTCAAACATGAGTATAGATTATTGATGAGGACACCAAAATCGCAAAGAATCTATGTTCTCCAGCCACCAATGAAAAACTTTTAAAAGGGTTTCCATCTTGATGATTTAGATAACGGTCTGTAAATAATGATCCTATAGTAGTCCAAAATGGTATGAGACTTGTTCCCTCGGCCTTCTTTCTTTTGCATCTTCAGTGATCATGATAGCCAGAAGATGTGCTTGTAGAGGTATTGCCAATGCAAATCTAAAGTGGTTTACCTACCTTTGAGATAAAACCTCATATTCTCGTAGACTTCTTTTGGCCCAGTGGTCACAGGATAGTTCTCCACTTGTACCATATGATCATTGTTATGTGAACCCAATAAGGCAACCAACGACTATGATGTCCACTTCTGCATTAAGCAAAAGTCAGCCAGTGAAAGAATTCCTAGTGGACACATTCTTTTGACCTGAACATTGATTCCAAACCTAGATGATTGAATCTTGAAAGTTTGGAAATGTTCTTCTTGACAAGGAGATTACATATTCTCTACACAGACTGCTTTAGGACTCATTGTTACATTCCTCTAACCTTAGAGCCTAACAGTTGATTGATTGCACTTAGGCTGAGGACCAACTGGTGAGTGGTGCATTGTAGTTTAAGAAATCTGGCCAGAAAGTCAGTAGGGGCATTGAATATGATATTGAGGCAAAAGGATTCTTTTTCAGTCCCAACTATGTCATGGTAAATCTTCCTCGTTCATCCATGAAATTTTATTGGAGCCTTCTCCTGACCGGAATCTGTGATAAGCATGAGAAGGAGAGAAGGAGGACCTGTATGTATGTCACTGAGATAGGGATGGTCTTGTGGAATGCTGGTGATAATGATCAATTTCGCTCTGCCTCTTCCACTTAGTTGTAGGATTGTTTCCCAGTGGCATGCACTTGAGAAACATCCCTGTGACCTTGTTGGTTCTCCTGCTGTAGCAGGTGTCATGCTGCAAATCCTGTCAACCTGATCATTAAAGAGGGGAACATTTGATCAGGTTGCAAGCATATCCTGAGCCACGAATGGCCTGCAAGGTGGAGCTTGAGAGCACCTGGTGTTTGTTCACAGCTGCTTTTACTACTATAGTATCATCATGTTTTATCTGTTATGAAGTGGACCATTCTATGAATATGACCCTTCTTATTTCACTGATACTGTGACTTATCATGTATATATTGTGGTTGTGGACCCCATGGTCTATTATATATGGCCTAGTATGGGCAAAACAGAAATAGGTCATCTGTGTAGGGAGAACATCATCCACTTTATTATGTTGGGATGGGTTACAGTGTGTTTGATGCAAGTATCTGGTCCATAATTCTGATAATCAAGACTATAACTGATGCCTGTTGCTCTCCAACTTACTACTCTGAAAGGATATGGTTTGAAGCTTGTGTGCAAGTACATCTTTAATCTCCCAAGCTATGACTGACTTCTATCCATAACATGCAAGTCTGACATGTATTCAAAGGGATGATAACCAAAGAAATTACATAGGTTGAGTGGGTGTCAGACTGGTATGCCCATGGTCTAAATCGACAAGACAAAACAGAACAGACCCTATATACATTTAGTGAGTGTGCCGCTTTTTGAACTGGCAAGAATCCTGACAGGGTTACTCACTATGACGAGACCTAAACAGGTAAAGAATTAGAGCTTCAGTATTAATATGCAGAAAGTGGATGCTAAATAATCAATTCACAAACAACCTATAAATCTGTGCATTTTGACTACCTGTACATGTAGAATTACTGAAGTGTCACTAATAGTACTTACATAGGAAGGCCATTTGTTGATTGCCTACATAGATAAAAATAACTTGAGCATCACTTATGGTAAAACTGTATTAGCAAGATGCTACTGAGTAAACCATTCATAGAAAACTGACCTGTACCTATCTGACCCAGGTGGAAGTTATACAGTAATATAAACAATTCTTCTATATTACACATAAAAACCTGGCAAAGTGATAACTGTAAAGGCAAAACTTTGCCTTCAAGGAATGAAATTTGGAAACATAGGAGTATGCTTCCCTTATAAAGCAAAGGCTTCTCCAATGTACTGCCTGACACGAGCAGAAGTAGTAACTTGGATAGTCACGGGATTTAGCGCCAATCCTTCTACCAAGGGGAGATCATGCTGCCTGACAGCTACCTAGGTGGGCAGATAACTTTTAGCTTCTTTTAGCTAAAATGTTTATCTGGGAGGGCTAGATTTGCAGGTAGGAGGTCCACTTGTGACAAAAATCATGACTCTGGCTCTCGGAACTAAAGACAGCATATATTGATATCATTTTCTTACCAAAACATACATGTGTATTGAACACAACTGCAAACAACTAAATAATTTCAAACTTAAATGGCTGTCATTCTGACAAAAAATGTGAATGATTTTTATTAAGTTGGGTCACTATATATAAAACTAGACAGTTAAAGATTATAACTTACATTCTCTTACATATTCTAATATAAAATGTATCTTTGTCAAAAATACTTGCTTTAACTTAAATGGAAAGAGAGGCATTTATTTAAGAACATTGTATGCCCTTTTAAGGGAAGATTAGTAATTAATCTAAAAAATTGGGTAAGCATGCAAACAACACTTGGTACAACAAATATTGAAAAAGAACACATAAAACCATGCAGTATTATTAATTGCTATCACATCATAGACTAAAGATCTTTGATTCAATACCAGTGTGTGTAGCAGTTAATTAGGTACTGTAGGTACAATGAGAGTTTGTATATATGTTGTAAGCAGCTTTTTTACTTTATTTAAAAGGACAGAGAGAGAGACCAAAAAATGTTTGGACAGATTGTATCATCTAGTTTATGTTTCACTGTCATCATCCTATGTCAACTGTCTGAATCAGTACCAAAATAAACTGCTGCCTGAGCAAATACTGCATTACTGTGATTCATCAATGTAATTATGATATCAACCAACTTCCATCTCTGTAACAAGAACTTCATCTGAGTGAAAGTTAATGAGTAAGAATTTCTAACTTCATGAAAACCTATATTGTGCAAAGGTCTACAAGTTTAAACTACTAATTTAATTCATCCATTATAAGCCAATACTGGATTATACACCCATCACAACAAAATTTTGGCTAATTTTTAAGTATAAAGCTTTTCCAATAATAAACATAATGTAAGCTTTAGAGAACTTTTCCTGACTGGACCACTGGACTTGATATAGCAACTTATGCTGTGACATTGTTGGTCATGGTCTCAAGGTTTCTATGGTTGGCATGGAGACCATAGGCTAGCTCAATATATGATAACTAAAATATCTCCTTCTGCAACTATTAGTCAATAAAACATGTTCTAAAACTGATGATGTTTATTTTAGAGTCATGTTTCTACATCAAATTCTAGGTTTTATACTTAAGATGAAACTGATATGTTTGCATCCTAAATTACTATCATTTGTACTTGGAATAAATATTCATTTTCTGATGAGAGATTTTAACATTAATGATTTATCTGAAAGAAGATGAATTCTTTCTTAAACACTTTGGTTTGGTGCTGAATCTAACAACAATACCATGAACACTCTTGACAAGTATAAATTGCCAAAGAAACAAATATCACTAGATCAAGAAATTAATACATTGAGAAAATACTTATAGGCATATGCAGAAATACAAGTGTTGTTTTCACAAATTTCCAAAATATTTCTGTTATCAACTATTGTTTTTCCTAGCAACATTCTGAAATAAAATTTCTGCATACACGAACTTTAATCATTTTTTAACAGCTGGACACTCCTAGCTAAATAATACTGGTTTTCATTACTACCACCAAACTATACAAATTTTTAACTGATGATAATAATACATTATCACAAAGCCAAGATAGCACAAAAATAGAAAGGCTGATTTAATTAAAAATACAGAAACACTGCTTCAAAATGTTTTGTAATAAACAATAGCAATCCAATGTGTAATAAAAGTAACAAACAATGGTTTGGAACTAAATGCCAAAAGGCCTGCAGAAAATATCAACATGCAAGAAATAAACATAATAATAACCAACCACAAACAAATGATAAATCTTATCCATCCAATGTTAATATGACCATCCAACCATGAGAAGTAGAGACAACTAAACTTTCAAGATGGCTGCCATGGTGGCCATTTGGATGTCTAATGGGCACCATTTTCATTTAGGACCAGCATAACTTCATAGGAATTCTTTAATGAAAACCCATGTCAATATGACCATCCATTCAGGAGGAGTAGTAATACCAAGCAGGACATGTTTTGTAAAATGCACCTGAAATATGAATATGACTGTCACTGCATACTTTTGGCACAAACTTTACACCTTATTTTGTCACCATTTCTTCACCATCAAAATATTTCAGTATTGTATTAAAATGCAGGAACATCACTGAAATGTGACCAGCTGAACTGAACTGCCTTTTATCTTTTTAGCAGATGACATTTTCATATGCATAAGCACAAAGAAGCAGCGATGGCTGTTAATGTAAACGTCCACAAAGTAAGAAATGCACATTTAAAAAAATGAAAACTGGTCTGTATGAATATGTCACCAAATAAACTAAATTGTTAAGAATAATGTTTGTCATCATTAAACTAAATTAATTAATGTTTTAAAGACTATCATACCATTAAAATATTTGACATCACTATTTACAGCACATTTCATATCAAATTGGCGTAACCCAAATACATATAGCATTTGTAAAAGGCAAATGCCATGAAATCTGGGCCTAAAACTGAGAAGTTCACTCAGAAAACATGTGGAAATCTTTGTTTTGAGCAATAAGATTGGGGTGGGTGATGGATCACTCTCCTGCAAGCAACTTAAGGAGTGTGACGGTACGTGAGAGCAATCACATTCCTCAAAACACAAGCCCTGAACAAAATTATCAAGTTGGCCACAGTGCTGCCATACTGATTGTCAGGTCAACACCATTTTACTGAAGACCAACTAGACATTTTAAGAAGACTTTTAGTGAAAACCATATGTCGATATGACCAATCGTTTAGGAGTAGCATCAATTAAAACATTTTAAAAAAGGTTACACTGAGACCCAAGGACACCATTTTTTATTTAGATCAAGAACAATTTAAAGTGAATGTATTTCTAAAGTATCATGACAATGCTCCCAGAAGTGTTAGTGATAACAAACTTTTGTTAATGGAAGCCAGATGCTAGATGGAAGGCCATCACATAAGCACTTTGGGTCTATCGTCAGTAGAGCTAAATACAACACACAATATATTCGTAAAACGTAAGATTTTGATGAACAAAACATAAATGAATGGAAAAAAAAAACATATGAAAAACCAAAATATTATATTTCCCATCACCAACTCAAACGGGTAAGGACATGGCAAAGACACAGAGATGCATGGTTTCCATGAAATGGGGTTCCATCACACATTTTCAGGTAAAACAAATACAAGTCAATGAATGAAGCTCAGTAATGATTGTTTAAATTTAGCAGACAAATGATCAAAAGAACAATCAAGAATCAAATGAAAGAAAAAAGTGCAAAGTTGGGTCTTTCATGTATTTTATAATGTTCCAGATAGCCATGCAGGAACAAGGGACAAATATGTTAAACCCATTCCAATGGAAAAGAAAAACCTGTATGATAATGCAACTTACCAGAACAATTAGAATCAAGTTAGTAGATTAGTCCATCAGATGTACATATGGAAAGAATGAATGATGTTAGTAATGGACTATGCAAGAGTATAAATTAGTATCTCTATATTTTACATCTTATATTAAAAGCTCATATAAGGAAGGTACAAATAATTACAAATATAAATTTCAAAGAAGTATATTATTGGTATATTATGAATTACAAACAGTATGTAAACTAGTCTTTCACAGATTAAAACAAAAACTTACATGACTCTTAACTTATATAAAAGCAACATGACAGATTTGTTATTATCTAATACATCTCTCCCTCGATAACTCGCGCACAATGGGGGTTAAAAACATAGATATAACTATAAGTTATAGTGCAAGTTACCAAAGGACCTTTGAAAAGTCAATAAGGGGGTGCCATTTTGGCTAGATATCAAAAAGACTGGAATTTGGGGAGTAGCAGCACTGTTTAATTAATGCTCATTTTATAATCTTACTGGGAATAATTGTCAATAAACAGCTTTTTCTAATGCAAATGTTTGCTTTCAGAAAAATTACCTTTAACTTCAAGATAATCAATCTCTGAAAAAACATAACTCCGTGAGGTTTCAACACTTCACATTTATGTGTGCCTCTTTGTGTACCTGCAAAAACACTGTATTATATCAATGCTTTTTGCACAACTAAATGAGATTCCTTTTGTTCAAAAAGTAGATGTTTCTTGAAAAATGTTGATGCTGAAACTCAATTTTCTAAAATTATCTTTTTTAGTGAAATAATGATGCCATGATTTCCAGGCAGGTAAAAGTGAAACTTCTACTCATATCCAAGTGCCAATTTGGGAATTTTAAATTCCCTACACTATGAACCATATCTTACAAACAAAGCTTGAATTCACAAGGTACTCTTTTTGCTTGGATGCCTTGTTATCTCTTTGATCATATCTATAAATCACTAGGATAATTTAAGATGATTTAGAAATGCTTGTGGACACAGATATGATGATAGACTGACACAACTGAATACAAGAAAGCATATTGCATTTATGATTCTTACACTAAACTGAATTAAAGTAAAGCCTAAAACACACAAATTTCATGGACAAAACTTATTTCCATTTATTTCTTAAAGCATCAGTAGGCATCAGTGAATTTTTAATGATTGTTATCAAAGATTGTTATTTAAAGTATATTGAGAATTTATTTGTAAAGAAAAATATAACAAAATATATGACTTATTAAAAGTTGAGATTTTCATGATGTCTGAAACTTCTGGACAACTGATGTTTTTGTTCATATAAAAGCAATATATCAGGGATTTATTTACTGATTTTGTTCGTGATTTTCTTCATGAAGGGTAGGTAAATTTTGGGGGCATTTTGGAGAAAAAAAATGGGATCTATACCCGTCCTCACATTATAAGTGGATTCATGAGTTATCTGGGTTTGAGTTATCAAGGGAGTGGTGTACATAAAATTAGACTTCCAATCATTAAATGGCATAAAGAAATGGACAGTTACTAGAATTTGCCATAAAAAATGTCAATATTGTACACAATGCTACAGTTAATCACCATATGAACCTCAATAAAAATAGAAAATCTAGTTTACAAGAAGATACTTCCTCTGTAAATTATATTATTTGTGCTCATAAACTACGAGTGTGGTAAATGCTCAATAAAAATGGTAAATCACAGAAAAATAAAAACATAAAAAATTCTATGAATAAAATCCAACTGAAACAATTCCAAGTATACCAAAGAACACAACTGTTTTCCAAATAATGAAAGCATTTGTGTAATTTTATCTATTTATGTAAGATATTCCTGATTTCAAATTCTGGACAAGAAATTCTGGGATACTGCAATCTTGCTTTAACTGCTGATAAAATTTTTTCACTTTTTCTTCTCCAAAGAATGCTTTTAACTGCAAAAGATAGCTTGCACTATATCTTCCTAGATCTTTTTTGAGGAGTTTCCTTTGGAGAAATTGGTTGGAATATTTTATAGATGATTATGCATATTTACAAAACAATTCATGACCACTGTAGTGAATGAATGGGATTTGGGTCTCAGACCTGACTGAATTAATGAACATATTGCTATGCAAAAATGTATCATTTTATTTATTATATACACTAAGAGAAACAACTGTTTCATATTCAAGCAAACAAAAAGCTGTGTTGACTTTACCCAAGTTTAACTAATGAATACACTAAGCCAACATACACAGTAAAATTATGAATAAACACTGACATCATATGTCAGAATGATACAATGTTAGCAGCTATCCCAACCCATATTGGAAAATGTTCTGAACAGTAGTGGCAATGTGAATGATAATTCATCAGCAACTAATTTTCAGGAATTCATAGAATTAAATTTACAGGACTAAATGTGGGAAATTTCCAGTCAATTTGTCTTAAATCTAACAAAACATTACCTGGTTAGGATATTTTTCATTAAAACAAAAAAAAAACACAGGAAGATCAACATGTGTAACAGAATCTAATGCAAACTAAGTTGTTTTAAAAACGAGAAATATCTTCAAGAAGTATGGATGCCTCATCACAGTGCCTACAATTTTCCAGATGCAAAATTTAAGTAAGGTGCGACAAATGGTTTTGTTTTGTTTTTGCTCATTTTAACAGTACTCTTAACACATTAGCTATATCAGGCCAATGAAGTGGGAGCAAAGTGCCTTCTACAAGAACATACTGAGGCAGCCAACCCGGGGTGACAAACAGACCTTAAGACATGGGTAACACTATATTCCATTTCTAGTGTTGAGGTGGGTCATAACAGCAGTATCTTATGTGCCCAAAAAGATATACAGCTATATCAAGAGGTGTAACCATAAATGTAATCAATAACTACAAAGCTCATGCATACAAAGATTTTAGCAGCTTTTGCAAATATCAATTATCTTGCAAAACCTAAATTCAGGCTAAGCAATCCTGACAACAAAATGTTGGCCCTGTTTCTAACTGAAATTTGTCTTGTATAATATTTAATCTTTAAAATTTTTAAAACCAAAGTAAGGTTTTATGGCAATCTTCAGAGTAGTTCAAAAATGTAGTAGCAATAACAACAGGTAGATATTGGGAAACGACAAAAGATTAATTAAGAATTTTGTTAGGTTTTTTTAAAATCATTGTTCTTAAAATCAACTTCAACCTATTATCATTGCCAACCTTAAGAAGCCAGATTTTACTCCATGAAAGGCACAGGTTTTCAGCAATCTTGGATTAATAGCAGTTTGTCACATATTAGAAGCTTAGTTCAGGCATCAGTAATTGCACTGATTAACCAATACAGCTGATTCCTCATATATAGTCACTTATCTAACTCCTATACATGTATTCATTCACAGGAACACAATGATCAAAAATTTGTTTCTGTTTCCAGCTGCACATGTCCGTGTAAGCTTGGTTGTTTATATAAGAAAATGTATGTGATCATTAGCTAAACAATTATATATATATAACCTACAATACAGCATATAAGTACAATTCAAAGTTGTCTTCTGTGCTTGTAATGGTGTTGCATTATCAGAGACACATTCAATTATCAAATTCATGAATTAAACATAACAGTACCCAATCAATAAACTTTTAAACACAAAATTTCAAGTAACAATTGAGCATGAAAAATAGATCACAAAAGCTTCTCTTTGCAAACAAGGTGTGATGCATCCCCTTAACAAAACTTCAGGTACAGTACAGTTCACATGCATTATTGGAAACCCACGCATGGAGGTGGGGGTGGAGAGTGTGTTGGGGGTGGGGGGTGGGGTAGATTTTTAACATATTACTATGATGTCTCCAGCATGGCAGTTTATAGTGATCTCTTGCACTGGGACATCATGCTGCAGACACATAGCAGGTGGGGGTGTAGATAGTGGATAGAATTAAAAAGAGATCCACCACCTCTCCATGCATCCTGATGGAGTTTATGCAGATGATCACTGAGAATTGATCCTCTGTACATTTCACTTTCTCCTGGAGTTGCTGAGGATGACCACCACAGAGTGGATATGGTCTTTATTAAATGGACACAGGTACAGTATATGACCCCTGCATGCATGCTCTAAAGAGGTTCAGAGACAGACTGAAAGGCATCAATTTATCAACATCATTATCAGATGATTATACACATTTCCTAGTTCTAATGTCAGAAGATGATGTAATAAATATAATGCCAATTCAAATTTAACATAATTTTAACATAGTTGGCAATTCCTAAAAAAATGTACTAATACTACTGTACTTGTTTCATGTAGAAAAGACTAATCAACACCTTTTGCAACAAGTTCATGCCTTTACTTTATTCAAAGAAGACTGAATAAACTTATCCACTGGGACCATGACAATACCTTGTTGAGTTTCTCTTGAACAGTAGTTATCCTTATGTTTAAACATGAAAAGTATTAATCTAAGGAATGCTCATTTAAATTCCCAATGACAGCCACTTCTGTTAAAAAAAACAAACAACAAAACAGAAAACATTTAGTACAATGAAGTGAGAACAACGTTTAGTCCTTAAAATACAGTACATAAGTTTGTTCAGATTTCTTAGAATAAAGTAAAAATATAAACATACTGATACAAAATATGCAAAACTTATTTTATTTTTTAACTGTCCTAATATATTTGATACAAATTAAGATCACTTGAAATGGTATCTGATTGTAAGTCCAGCATGTCATCTCACTCTCCATGGATGGTCTTCATTCATTAGCTTTTCAAATGTCAATCAGTAAAACTTCAATTGTTAATGACTGGACCATAATTCAATCTACATGTATAAAGTGCTAAGTCATTCATGTGACAGAAACACACATTGCCCAAGCTGTAATTTACATCATCTTCTAATGCTAACATTTTATAAGTGTTTACAATGGGTACTGCCTTGATTTCTGCTGGACAACTGCTGAAGCCTTTATTAGAGAGACAATTTAAGTTTCTGAAGAAGTGGGGTATATGCTTAAAAACTAGTGTCTTTTTTTTTATTTGTAGTGTAAACAGGACACTATGCCATTCCTTGCTTAATCTGCATAAACTTATCTTTTGAAAGAATAAAAAATACCAGTCAGAAATAAAAAGTCAGCCCCATGTAATTTAATGGCCAGTCCCTTACAGTACACATGCATTCAGAATTGAACTAATTCATAGTTGTGTAATGTATATTCAATCTTGTAACTGGGCCATTAATGCTTAAGGAGGAAACACTTGGTTTGCATTTGTTGTTGTAGAATTAAAGCCATTTTTCAGCACATGATAGGCTATACATGGCA
>QKMX01258408.1:483-10949 GCA_003401595.1 Venustaconcha ellipsiformis | reverse complement strand
TCACTTTGTATTCTAGGAAAATAAATAATTTGTTGAATTTGATAAATCTTCTAGGTAATTCCACTTCTTTCTGTTATTTAAAGATTACACATCATAACAAATGTGACCCCAAATCCTGATCATGATTGACTGGGAGTGAAAGGAAGAGACTGAACAGGTATGTTTCTGTCTGATGGAAACTAAATCACATGTCTGGCCTGCATATCATACATTAATGCAAAATCATATAAAGTGTCTTCTATACTTAACCAATCCGAGTCAAATGGAAAAAGACACCAGCCCTAATTGGATGACTTAAAACTTTTAAAATGAACTTTTTCAAACATCTGGAATTGAAGGTAATAATTCCTGTAAAGATAAGTATAAAAATCACAGTCTACTATCAGCACTTACAGGGTTATTCCTGAGCTATGACTAGCAAAATCTTGGACAAGTTGTTAAAATAGAGCATGTTAATATCTGCCCAATCATAACATGTCACATAAAAACATGACTTTGAACTACAAAACCCCAAGACTCAATTGTGTTTTGAAAATCATAAATGCCCCAAAATGCTTCCATTACTGCATATCCTCAAACATTTCTACACTTGCCTCACCTACAATAACATCCTGATTTGGGAAACTGTTTCGAGATCAATGCCTCCAGCATGGTATAAACAAGCAATGAACATGTTTAATTGCACAATTTATTCAGCTGAAAGAACAACAGCTATTGCTGGTGCTACATCCTGCTGAATCAGGAAAGCTGGATACATTTAGGAACTGGGAGAATATGTTTAACAGTAGATTGGAACACTGACCCAGAAAATGAGAATCATAGAACAAATCTGAAATTATTAAATTATTATTGAAATAAATTATTTTTCATACTGTGTTTGGTGATTGTCTTTTAAAAAAAATCAAACAAAACAAAATAAATGTAGGAACTGGGAGAATGTTTAACAGCAGCATGGAACTTTGTCTCAGAAAATGAAAATCATAATAATAATAAAAAAATAATAATAGAACAAATCTAAAATTATTGCATTATTATTGAAATAAATTATTTTTGTATTTTCTTTGGGGAAATGTCTTTGAAAATTAAATAAAACAAAAAAAATTATAATAAAAAATGAATAAATGAAAAGCACAGTGGCAAGGTTAGAGTGATAGTTTGGTTTCAATTGCTTTTATGTTTTATGGGATGGCAACATAAGGTTATTTATTCCCAAGGCAATCTAAGTAAAGTGCCCTGGCCAAGGGCACATGACAATTGCCAATCTGGACTGATCCATTTTTAGGATCTGGCATGATTTTGTTATTGGAGTCACATTTATAAAAACATTGGCAAATTCAATTTTCTGGTTTAGAGTGATGTTTGTGTAGCTGAGTCAAGGCCAGAACATATTATTGTTTCAAATCAACAATTTATATTTTTATCACTATTTTTTGCCTTCAATTTAAATAAGTTCCTGCAAAATCGTGAGGCTGCAAGATTCATTTAACTATAGCCAAAACCTTCGATGCATATATAAATCACTGACTTCAGCTATATGCAATGACCCCCCACCCCCCACCCCCAAGTGAAAAATGAAAAACTGCCTAATACTGGCCATAAGGTTGCCAGGTTATGTACACAGAGGTAATCCATGGGAACCAAGAAACAAGTTGGAATTGTCTATACTGGCATTCTATAGCATAAATACTTGACTACTTGTAGCTGTCCAATCCTTAAAGATTTCTTTTGGAACACACACAGTAAGGGTTTGTAACGTGAACCCCTTTTAGCAAAGAGGGGTTTAAACTTGAAACCCTCATCACATCCTTCTAACTGGAAAAGTCTCTATCCTGGCACTCTGAAGAATTAATGCTGGCCTCCTTATGGCTGTCAAAATGCCTATCAAACACCATTCATCAGTCTGTGGCTAATGTTTCTGTTACCATAGATAGGTTCATGTAAGAGCAGACCCACATAAAACATCATAACAAGAGAGAACACCAGCAATACCATGCTGTGCACCTCTGTTAATAGCAGGTTTAATAACCAGTTCAGAATCTTATAATCAGTGGTGTCGCAACCCCCACAACTTTGCATGCATGTGCTCTGATATGCTTCTTTCAATACATATAAAGGCCATCTCACTCCAACACCTGATCAATTGATTCATTTAATGGTGTTAATGACACATAAACACATTAAAGGTCATTTTGTGCTGAAGCAATTGGAATCGTCTTTTAACAAGACACATTATGGTGGCTAACATACTATGTGTCAGGCAAGATTTCAACCTGTACCTATCAAACTGCAAATTAAGCACACTGCTGAATTACCAAAGGTCTTTAACAGCACATCAACACATTACAGGTTAAAGTAGGTCAAGGCAATTTCAAATTAATTCTTTGTAAACACTGCCTCTAAAAATGCAGAACATACTCTGATCATTCACAATTAGGAAGTTGTTCACAAAATGAGTTCAGCATTTTGCTTCGAAAAAAAGAATGTTTCTACATCAAAAGGTCCTGACACGATTGTCCATAGACTTCTTATGGCAGCTATTGCTAACAGAATCACATTTCTATACAATCACAGCTTGAGAACAAGTCAGTTATCCCCAATCTTGAAAAACTGCCAAAAGTTACAAAACTACACAAAGCTAGATCAAATGAGGATTTCAACAATTAAAGAATAATACTGATGCTTCCATCTGTTTCCAAATTACTAGAAAGGCATGTACACAATTTTTTTAAGCTATTTTGACAATCACAATCTAATTCACATAAAATTAATCTAGCTTTTGAAAAGATAATTCTTGTGAAAATACACATTCACAAGTGAAGGGGGAAAACAGGCTATTTAATCTTGACCTATTATATAATGAAATCCTTGAAAAGTGAAAACCATGATCTCAAGTAGTGCATATCTGACACATAAGCAATATATCTCAACATCTAACATTAAATTGACACTGAAAATGAAACCAAAGGCTATGGAGTACCACAAGGTTTAATATTAGGACTCTTATTTTTTTGATGTTTGTAATGACCTACCCTTGAAAATAAGAGATTCAGTCTCATCAACTGATGGGTATGCTTATCTTAGATTCAAAGTAATCAAACTGAACTTGATAAAGACCTTCAAACTGCTCACAAAAAATACGCAAATATGGTGCAAGGAAAATAATATGATCCACATCAACAAACGTCCTCCTGATAATTACCTGGCAAAAAAGTAAAAGAGGGTGCAAGCTGTATTTTCATATCACTGATAAAAAAAAACTTGTTTTCATAAATTTCTATTCATATTTGCAGATAATCACTTAAATACTATCATCCTATATGATATATACCTACTACAAGTCCAACTGCAAACAACACAAATATGCTCTTCTCTTGTATAGAGTGCCAGCAGATCAAGCTCTGTGCTCTTTGTTCTAATTCCTTCTAAAAGGTATAGACACAAGTTATGTCAGCACCTCATGCTATGGCCAATCTTGGTCTGTGCATTTTACATGTGGACTCTAATTACAAGCAAGTATAAGAGAGTAAATTATATTTCAAAGAAAATAAACTCATCTGGATCTGATAGAATAACAATGTCTTCATTCCATTATAGTACAATGATGCTTTTCACAAAAGTTGCATTCAACTCCATCATGACTACTAGTATTTAGTAGAATACATCTGCAAAAACAAATATAAGAAAAATTACCATACTCCATGAATGAGCATAAAAAATAATTCTTGTTAGATAATAAAATGAAAAAATCTTACCAAAGCTTGAAAGAATATTCTTGAAAAAGGCCAAAATAATGCATAAGGTGTGTACAAAACTGCCCAAATTAACCTGAAACATTTTCCAGTTAAGAGAATCTACTGGTCCCCCAAACCTAATCTGTAACAGGCAACAATTTCAAAGTATCCAGATCAAGCAAAGAACATTCAAAAACAGCTTTCAATTTTTTGGTGCTCTTGTTTGACACAACATTCCACACAACATTAAATCATCTCCATGTATCCATTCTATACCTGCCATATACCTGGACAGTGTTTGGGGTTTCTGAGACTCAACAGTGTTTTGAGGTCTCAATAGGGGGTCACTGTGTGCGGCCAAAAAATACAATGTTGTCCAATTGAGAATAGGCTATCTTTTCATGAAGGCCTACAGAAAAAGATTGGAATTCATATCTGAATAAAAGAAAATGACTTGCATATCTTGAAAGCATTTAGTACAGTTACAAGGGGAAAAAAACGATATCTGATAGACTTAGTATTGTTAAAAATCATCACCATACAAATGTACATATGTGCAAACATTTGCATATTACAATCACATTGACATTTAATTAAAAAAAAAAACATGCATCAAGTTTCTGTCTTAAATCCTTTGAATGGCAAAATTTAAGTTTAATTAGATGCAGCCTTTGCTGCTTGCAATGGTTTAACAGGGGGTTTGAAAGCATTGCAGGTGTCATTAGTGTTCATCTTTGCGCTAGAGACTGAATGATACTGTTGTCCAAGTTTTGCAGTTGCATTCTCTGAGAATCTTGGCAAGAACTCTGTTGTTCTTGACAACCGTTGACATTAGCTTTGTCAGTACTGTATCTGATGCTGTCTGATCACAAGATGTGCTTGCCTCTATAGAAAAATGAATATACATCACATTTAGGACTAACTATTTCATTGACAGATGTAGAGGAAGAGGGGAGGGGCCAACAAAATGTTTTTGAGTTTAATGGAGACTTTATAGGTAATACAGCAATCAAAAACATCCTGTCAAGTAAAGGTATGACTGCTTTATCAACACAAATCAACTGTACAAACATAAGCATGTGCTTATTATTGTTTTTAAATTAATCTATTTCATGGCTAAAATCATCCACAAAAACATTCATAAATTAATGGTTAGTATTTTAACACAATTAAGATAACTAATAAAGAAAACTAATCTGAATGTTCAATTCAGCAAGATGAATACATTTCATGCATGTGGTGCTCCTATTTCAACAGACACCATACACCCCAGAATGTCTCATATCACTGTGTTGTTTCAGTATATACACAGAATTAAATGCTCTCCCTTTGCTGCTGTGTTTCACAAAGTTTTTTTCCGTCAACCAGGATTTTGAAATTTATTTCTCTGGGCTTTGCTTATTGTGTCCATAATGAGCTTAAAAAATTAATTACACCTGAAGATTATTCTGACAAATTAAATAATCATGCATTGCATTTTATATATGAAGTAAAATCTGACTTCAAAGAAATGTTGCCACTGTTTACAAACTTGCCAACAATCTTTAATACAGATGGCTTATATATTCTCCTTCATGGCAATGATGTGTTGTAACTTTTATTCTTCAACACAAATATAGCATCTCCTCAATTAACCAGCAACTTAAAATGAATTGGACTGGTCCCCTTTGTGAACTTTAACCATGCAAGTTAGCACAATAAGCTCCCACACAGCAGTCTTCAAAGGATTTATCTGTAGTTATTGTCAGCCAATTACATATGCAAAATGATGTATCTTTATACCTAACTACCTTGTCTTTTAACTGCCTCTATGACAATTAGCTGTATAAACTGCCCCAAAGATAATTTTACACAAGTTCTATGTAGGACTCTACCATTTATACATATTACATGCTACCAGTATATATCAAGGTGTTTTTTTTTTTTTTTTCCACAAGATTAATCAAAGTTTTGTTATTCTAAACATGACTGACTCTAAGCCATTTTCTTTTATAGTTGTGAAATAAATTGTTGATTTAGCATGACACATCAGGTTATGGCAGGTATGCTATTTCTTCCAAAGCAGGTGTATTAAACAGATGAATCAAAAATAAAAAACTTATGTCTTAGATACACCTCCTGCCTCTTTCCAGCAATTCCAGTGTGTGTATGTGTATGTTTGTGTGTGTGTGTGTGATAAATTATCTTGTATATAAATACATAATAAAGAATATCATAGTAGATCAATTCTTATTTGTAATAGTGTCACCCTCTAAAAATAAAATTGTTTATCATTATCATTATTAATATTAAAAATGCACAATGAAACATTTTCAACATTTCTTACATCATATAAATTCAAAACTGACATACAAGCATACAGTCTAATTCCAAACTACTGAATAAGGAATTCAGTGCAAGGAATTAGAGCAATGCACTGATATTTCTTGGAATACACTACTCACAGACCCAGCTGTTCAAGTCAAATAATAATTTTGTCATTAACCAAGTTTCATGATTCATCATTTACCAGAGAAAATAGCTTTAAATTTATAAAAATTTTCATTATGTGTATAAAAGAGTAAATACGGTACTGTTAGTCTTCAGCCCCTTTTTCCCACCAGTAAAAGTAATCTTATCCTCAAACCTACATGATTTCTGGATTTCAACAAATATTGGATTATGATTTGAAATGAAGATCCTTCAGATCTTTGAAAATTTCAAAAACAGTTCTTATTACAATTTGAGAGCAAAAGATTATTGAGGGGGGAGGAGCATATCAAGCCACCCACATTTTCAACCCATTTCCACCATGAAAAGGCCAGAGTCTGTTACATAAATTTGTTTCAAAGGTTATCGTTAATAAATATTTTTAGATCTTTTTTTATTTAATTTAGAAAATAAGGGGTGGGTTTATCACAGGAGCACTTTATTATCATTGGATAAATACATTAAGTGACTGAACAATAAAACAACATACTGCTAATATCAGTTATATTTAATGTTTATTCAGCTTCAAGGTGATCTAATAATGTTACAAATGAAAATCATCCTCAGGGATAAAAACATTAAGTTGACAAATCAAATATGCAACTGACAGTCAATATACGCCATCAAAAAATATGACAAACATATTACAGTTTAATAACACATCAAAACAACACTGGCTATACGGTTCAGAAAATAATAATAAGAATAACAACGACAACAAAAAGAGCCATTCTTACAACTGATGTTCTATTAGAAATGAAAGAATCTCCAGGAATTCATGAAAGGACCGTTTTCATTTAGGACTAAGTGGGAATAAAATAATTATAATCATTTACACAGATACACCATTCTCAGGAGTTTCAACAAGAAATGAAGCTGCAACATACATGTGAACCTCACACACAGGAGGTTTTTTCACCCAAGTTTTGGAGTGTCTCCTGTCTCAATGAAAACTCCAGCATATGGAAAATTATTTGCACAAAAATGTAATTCATTTTTTACTTTTTTCAAATTCTAGTCCCAGAGTTGTAGTCATGGTAAAAATGGATATGATTATGTGACTGAACTAGCTTCCGCATGGTAAGACAATGCAGTTGCTAATTTCAACCTTTGATCTTGTTGGTCATCTGGCTTTATTATTTGAAATCCATCATGGTGGATTATACTATGTAACTTAGAAAGGATTCAATACATTAATTGATTATGGTTGGGTTACTAAAGAGCTCAAAAAATAAACATTACTTCCAGTCTCTCTGTTTTGTTTCACAGCTTCAATTTGTTAAAATGGATTAGAGTCAATACTATGTATGATCAAAAGTAATTTGGAAAGGATTAATGATGTTAACTGATTATGGCTGGATTACTCAAGAGCTGAAATGGCATAAAACTGGGTGGGTTTGACTTTGGTGTTCAAAGTTTGCTGAGATGTCTAAGTGTGCCAATATCAAAACACCAATTCCAAGCCACCAAAATACCAAAAAATCCAATGACAGTTGGAAAAAAGAATTTCTGTGGTAGCAATTAAGTTCAAAGGGACATGAATATGAATGCTGCTCTTTCTATAAAGTTGATTTAAAAGTAGGTTATGGTGGCAAGAATATATCATGTGTCAATTTCAGGAACTCCATTCCATAGTATACTGACCATGACAACAAATACACCATCACTGAAATCCATGTTTGCCAAATCTGAATCAAACATTAATAAAGTCAGATATGAGAGCTGTTTGTCAACTTTATAGCTGAACATAATTTTGTGTGAGTGACCATCTGCAGAACGCAAGCAGCAATCACAATTTTTAGGCCAAATGTGTTTCAAACTACTATGAATGACACACTGACTTTCATTTAATTCTTTTAAACATAATGTAAACCAGACTAAAGCACGTCACTGACTGCTCTTGTAATCTGTAATGTCTGGGATAAAATGGGTCTTTGTGTAAGTTTATATTATTAGTAAGTGATAATTGTCTTCCGGATTTTATTGTCATTGGTAAAGAGTGGTGACAGTCAGATGGCACTGTTACCAAAAGTGTCTGTAAAATTAGGGTGTGACAGTATAATTTATGTATTTGTGCATCATGCGAAGCATCTTACTGACATTAAAACAACATTAGAATTAACAGGCATCAATCTGAATCTACCCAATGGGAGAAAACAATATAAACTGGTGATGGAATCAGTAGAGTCATACTGACATTGCCACATTCCAAAGAAGACACTAAAAGGACATTTTCCATTCTCTAAAAAATTCAGACAGACTCCAGAGGAAACATGGATCCAGTAACAGTACATCATCTCCCAAGTGCTAAGATGAACAATGAAGAGGAGTGCCACATGTATAATCCAGCAATGATCTATGACAGTGTTTCACAAAGTGTGGTACTCATATCACCAGTGGTGTGTAAAAGAGATTCAGGGGGTATGCGGCACAAAATAAAATCACTAAAATTTGTACTAAAAACTACTACAGCACTGGTAGAAGGGGTACACCAGTAACACTGAATGTTTAAAGTTTGGAAAACTCTCCTCTAAGAAATGCAAAAGAAAATGCATGTGGTACATGTAAAGAAGAATATGAAAGAAACAACTTTATGAGATGATGCAGATTTTAATATTTAAATATTTAATTTTTTTATTTGCATGCAACCATCACTCTTTAGATGTCCAAATTCCTGTCAAAATTTTGGAAATCTCATCCATCCTGACGTGTCTTTCCTATCACACCACGAGTAGCAAGAAGTGCAGGAGGAGATAGGAAGCACCTCACACTGGTGTTTGACTCTCTGGTGACAACTAAAGTTCAACTATCTGTCTAGATGGTATAATGTACAAAAAATATTAAAATAATTTTTTTCTTTACTATTATAGATCCTTTTAAATAAAATTCATCTTGTTAATTTCTATCTCTGTCTGATTGATTTCCTAATAAACATATTGGTCCCATCCTATAAAAAAGGAGAAATATAAATACATACAACAAAAGGATTCACTGATATTGATTCAGAACCATCCCAAATGTTCATAATCATCTGAATAATGTGAATTCTTAGGCTGACAAAAATCTATAAAATATAAAAATATTTAAAGAAAGAAGCATGGGAAATTCCAAGCTGCTAGGTAAAAAAATAATAGGCAAAGAAATTGAGATTTTTTGTTAATACACACCACCATGATCAGCAATAAAACTAATCAACTTAAGAAAATGATACACTGTGGTGTTGGGAAAGCCCCAGAATGGAGATAATGTAGGTCAACTTTATAATATTGTATATGTGCTGAAAATGGTACAAATTTTGAATAAATTACATATTTTTTTCTATGGAATTTTAAGGAATCAGAGCCAAATTCAATAAATGTTCAATACATGCCATAACATCTGTTTTGCACTTGTGTAACTTTTTTTCATATGTTCATCAAGTGCTTTTATCTATTGTATTCTGGTCCAACTGGAAGCAAAATGTTTGACACCTTAATCATCACTGGTATCATACAGATAATGTAACAGTAAGCATCTGCCAGCCATTCCTATTACATCTGGTTCGTTCTCTGCTCTCTGTACTGCATTTTTTATACAAATCCTTGTGATAATTTGTTACAAACCACTGTTTGATTGTACTTAGCCAAAAGTCAAACATACATCTTGCTTTCTTCATTATTTTTAGCACACATCTCCACTCCTGATCTTGATCAATTGGCCATGAACTTAGACATGTGACACACTGACAATGAAAAATTATCTTCTAGACTTGGATGATCTATATTGAACAGAAGATGAACAATTCATCAATGACAAAATATAGTGATGAATTATAAAATTATTAAAATCAACCTTTCTGAAGTTCTGCAATTTCTGACATGGATTCTCGTGTAATTACATGGCAATAATCACCAGCAATCATCTTTCACAGAAACTCAAATATTAAATGGAAACAACTGTTGCATGTTGTTGTTACCTTTTTAAAAATCCTATATACTGATTAATGAAATGTTTTTGGTTTAAAGTTTTGAGTGGAATCAGTTATTGGTAACTAACTGATAAAATTCCATATGTTGAAATTTTAGAGTTTATACAAGCTGGTGACTCATAAAATGATAAATAATATTAAGTACAAGGGGTATAGTAAATAAGCATACTTCCCGGCACTGGGCTCAGTTACATTAACTAAAATATTGCTGAAAAATATTGTCAGATCAAACAATTTAAATAAAAATGTGTATATTTGGGTCTAAACACACACACACACACACACACACACACACACAC
>QKMX01258391.1:433-16066 GCA_003401595.1 Venustaconcha ellipsiformis | reverse complement strand
GCAGACAGAGGTGCGATGGCAGTGATCCGTAACGGTCAGCTTTAGACCACTCGGCCACTCGGGGCCCCGACTGTATCTGTATTATATGTAATTCTTGTTCACGACTGTAAATTGTAGCGATTATATCTAAAGAAGATATTACACAGTTATTTTTTATGCGCGGTTTATATTCTATTTGAAGATCTTACAATGATTGTATATTGCATTGTATCTACAAACAGATATCAAGTTTATATAAAACCTGTTGACAAGCTTGGGGGTAATTTCTCATTGGGTGTCAGGTGGGTTCTTTGAAAGAAGAATGAAGTTATTTCCCACTGAATCGGGTAGGTCACTTGAAAAAGCATTGCGAAATCTTGGATTGAGTAGTTAGGTCAGTTATGTGGGATATGTTGCGATATATAATCGTAATAGGCTCTTGAATGTTTATATAAAGAGAGAACTGAGCAATCAATTTATTCCTATTCTGGATTCAATCCAATTTCAGATTCTTGTTTGATATATTAAAATCAGTTCACAAATGTGTTTAATGCCATGTTTAGATCATCTGAGAGGAGATATCTGTTAGAATTATTAATTGGAATTACAAAGTGCTAATTGGACTAGAACATTATTCTAGGACTATTGTGAATTATTCAAAGGAGTTTTGGATAATGCCATTATGATACATACATTTGAGGTTCTGAAATTCATTCGGAGCATAAAGCTTTCAATGATATTTTGGATTCAATTCATAGTACTGTAAGTTCCTCTTAAATTTTAATTTTCTAACTTGTTTATTAAATTATTTGTTAAGTTTTACAAGGCGTGTTAAACCTTTTTTCTGTTACGTAGTTTATGACCATGGCGTAGTAACACGAATTACTGAACACTGAGTTGCAAAAGCACTAAATATATTTCTAAGCCCGCATCAATCATTCAACATTTGTTGGAATACATAGGAGACAGATATCTGAGTAAGACATATATTATTTTCTTTAATACATAGATCAATAACCATGCTCAAGGCATGAATTGCTCTCCAAAATATCATAAAGTCAAATAGTGTTATAATAATTTCCTGAAGAATTTTTTAGACACTAAATAGCTATTTTCAAAACACACACCAAATTTTCCATTATAATTTCTACAATCATGGTGAACACATCACTGATGGAATGAATCAATATTAGCTCTGTCACTTGATGCTGTTCCGCACATCAAGGTTTCTAATGTTCAGTGCTCATAATAATGATAATACGGTGCCAAAAATGTAAAAGGAACTCCACGAAAATTTAGGAAGATAAACCATTCCAAATAAATGTGAACAGTGAGTATAATAAGATAAAACATAACTCGTAAAATAATTAAAATTCCCTAAAATGTAAATAAAAAAATAATAACGGTAACAGTAGTAAAAGAACTGATTGATTGATTTGTATTAATTTGAATTTAAAGGGATATCAACACTTGAAAGACTATATCGTGATAAGGCAATTTGGGTACAGTGCCCTAAATCGTGCCCAAAAACGAATCACGGTCTGGGTAAGATTCCAGCCAGCACCGTTCTAATCGCGAGTCCAGCACACTATGCGATGAGCCACCGTGGCTTTACCAGAGCAATGGACTTGAATGTAAACTTAAAAATCTAATTAACATCATCGTCTACAACGATTTTCAGAAGTGGGGACAAATAAGGCACGGGCGAAAACAAATTAGAAAATCAACTGAGAAAGTTGAAAACAACTGTCCTACAAACAAATAAGGTCAATGATTAAAATAATATCACAGTCAATGTCCAGTTTCGTGGCATGGAGAACGATAATAAATGGTACCTTTATGTCACTGAGGATGTTCTTTATTCATACCAATTATCACAGTCATTAAAGCTAATGTATACAAACCTCTCATGTCAATAAGATTTCTTACTGAGCTTTCCAACACGATAATTCGTAATGCTTTTACACAATGCATGCTTATGAATTTCATTTTTTTGGTTAACTTTTCTCAATTTTTATCATGGGAAACATTAGCCAAAATAAAGTTGGTTTTTTATTTTTTTTAAAAAAAACAGAAGCATGAGGTGGGCTTAAACTGATGTTGACTGTGAGACTTGTCTCATAACTAAAGCTAATTTTTAAGCAAATACAAAGGATTTAAAGAAAATGTATTCCAAATATTGACGCTGAGATGTTTTACATTTAAAAAAAAAGCTCATTAGCATGGAACTCTGGTTTCTATTTGTGTACATGGTGGTAGAATATTTTTTGTGCTGAGTAGGTACCACAGCAACCTGTATATTTATGGAATAGTTATCAGCTCATCTACCTAGATATGATATTTTAAGAGCAACCAGTCCATCCGACGCGTGCCCCCTATGTGTAGTTTAAACTCTGACAGGCAGGAGATACACAAATCAAAGATTTCCAGGCCAACACAGCTGTTTCAGCAGAGATGTGGAAACGGCCTTATCTGTTTTTAGTGGAGTAAACTCTAATCTACAGATGTTGCCTTGTATGCTTGTAAATAAAGTTCACAGAACTGAAACATAATAAAAGCCTTCTGGGTACGACCCAGTAATGATAATGACGATGTGGACATCAACAATTAAGACGTCGATAACAACGATAGAACGTTAATGATTATGCCATGGAGTGTGTGTGCGTATGTGTATATAATATTTTTTTTTAATGTCGAGACTTTCAAAGAAGTTGCGTTTGCTTTTAACCAGAAAAGAAAAGCCGTAATCTTTAGATCATGCATACACATACATTTTAAATTCACATCACTCATAGATAACATTAGTTAGTGTGGTTGTTTGAAAGATCCTGAAGGTAACCATTCTTCATTTATCTATGTAAATCCATCCAAAATAAATGTCTTGCGGACCTTGGAAACGTATAATCTGCTTCATTCTTACACGAGATTATTTCCTACAATGTCTAAATGAAAATTTCATGCTCGATGAAGCAGTTTTAATCCTCAAAACAGTATTCATGAAATACTGATCAAAATTGGGTAAGATATTGAAGAATTATTCTTCTCGCACAACCTGAGCTACAAAATTACAGGACTTAAAATGCTTTCATATTACTATTCATGCAAAATTTAATTCTCATTGCCTCGGAGGTTCTGGATACACCATAAAAAGATAATTAACTATTATTCTACATGAAAAAAAAAACATGCAATGTTCTTCTTTGAAAAGCAATTAAGATAAATTTTCTATCAAAAGAACGGCACGTATCTTGATAATGGAACACCACAGAACACCAATAAACATCACATAACACAACTAATTGCATCGATGACGCTTAATAAAAGCTATTTTTGTAGTTTGGGGTGTAAGATAATGCTTCACGATGTGAAAATGGACATTTTTAAAAAATATAATTAATCGAAAATGTTAAAGACTTTGGTGATTACTGGCCGCTTTGATGGAAAGCTCTGAACAGTCTAACTAAACGCCTCCAGGCTTGTTTAAAACACCCCGAGACATGCCAAGAACTTTAAAAGAATTATGCTAGGCACCCTCCTTAAACCTTTGTAAAACAGAAACGTATATAATATAGTCCTGTATATCATGTACAGAGCTGCCATGTGAAGGAACTCTTCCATTTGTAATGAACTTAGTTTCTGCACCATAGAAGGCAACATAACACTTTCAAACATGACATCCAATACAAATATTTTATACTGTCAATGATATTAAATGTTCATTTTACCCGTGATAGAGATAACATAAGAACTTGCTGTTTTATGTCACACAGAACGAAGCTGGGGACTCCATACTGCCGATGATGGCATAATTTAAGTCGTTTTCGTTTGTTCATTTCAGATAAAAATAGCAATGAGAAAGAGGTGATATATTGTAAACATCCTTGCATCAATATTAAAACACATCCAGAAATGCAAGTCGCACGGACTAGGAGAGATATAAAGTGAACAAAATTAATGTCTGTTATTTTTTTAAATTTTAAATATGCATTTATTTAAATTCATTTAATGCGCATTACTGACATGTTTCATGCTGTGAGATATCATTCTTCCTTTTATTTTACAACTGAGTCGTGGTTCCGCTCCACAATATTGCACGCTGTTATGTTTCAAACGTATTTTACTTCTATCTCGTATAACTAATATTGTGCATTAAAGATGTCCAAATGGACTTTCAGTTATTTTGTATCGTATTAGAAGGTAGCGATGCAACTTTATCAAATGAAAAACTATTATTCTGGTTTATTTTAACATGTTTTAAACAACTGCATTGCGTACACATTTTATTTTAAGTACGTAAAATACAAATGCGATCTTATAGGTTTTGCTATTAACTTTCAACTATTATCACTTGTCCTTTGTCCTTTTCCGAACGCGATCTTTTCCCTCTGCCTGGCTTGGCTGTATTATTATAAAGTTGTGTTTTTATGACATTGTATTTATTATCACACTAGACTGCACCTTTCAAGATTGAAATATGTTACTTAGGTTAGTTTACCTTTTATTTCCTGAATCGATATAGATATAATTTAGAAATTCGACGTCTCACAAATAAAGAGTTAAAATAAAATGACATATTATATTGTGATTACTTCCGGAGAAATAAACAACATAATATTATAAAGGTAGAAACAATAAATAAAACAAAACCGGAAGGGAATTAAACATTCAAACTCCTATAAATAAACAAAACCAGGGGAGCACTCAAAACTTTTTTTTTTTGGGAGGGGGAAGGTAGGCGCAAACACAGTGGTCAGCTATTCAGTTTTTCTTGTGTAAAACATGTTTAGTGGTGAGATACAGACGTACATGATGTGACACAACAATCTAATGTATAGAATCATGAATATAAGTCTAAATCACCAAACTCTATCTTGTTTCGATTAATGATGTATACAAATGACCGATTTTCACATTTTAAAGCACTATTTCACAATCCATACAACTGCACATACTTTTATTGGACGACACTGGTAGAATTTGATGCTTACCATGGCAATCATTTTAAATTTTTGTTAAAATTTAACTCCCAGTATTTGCAATAATTTCTTTTATACTTTAGTTGTGGTTAGTCAACAGTCAGTGTTGAATTTGGAAAGCTATCTCTTAATCTATAAAAACTGAGACGTCCTTGGAAAGTATTTGAATAATTATAATTATTTTTTATATCATAACTGGACTTTAAGTACACTACAAACGTGTCTAAAGGAAACACATCAGCCTAAGTTGGACCGTATTTTCAGACAATATAGCAATTCTATTATCTTTAAAACTCAAATGCAGTCTCACAATCGAACAAAATTGTGAGAAGAATTAGACACTCTACTGAAAAGTCGCAATTAACGTCTTCATGAATACCATACATGGCGAATGGAGAATAATCCAAAACCATACCAAAACCATACCAAAACCATATATATAGCTGAATATTTCTGTTATATAAGACAATACGTGTATCAAAGTTCAAATAATTATTTAAAGTGTACTGAGTGTAAGCACTGAGGTCTACCACATTGATGCAAGCCTGCTACCTTACTAACACACCACCCACCTCTACCACCTTCCAAATTTAAGTACCTTCTGAATACAGGTATTCAGAATACCTGCACTTATTATAGTGCTTGCAAGAAATATACAGCCAATTTCAATAATAGGACTTCATAATTAAAATATGAATGCAAGCAAATATACTTGGCTATTTTTAGTTAGATTATTAGCGTAAATGTAATTCCAGTGTGATATTAGCATGAAACATTAATATTTTGACACATCCGGTGATTTCAACATTGACCAGTCCATTTTGACATCGGGGGTTAAAGTCCTTATAATACATACATGTAATAATCTTTATATGCATGATATGGTCAAAAATGTTTTTAATGAAATACAGAGCAATATTATATTAGTTTGTTAATTAGGTTAATTAGGTCATGTTCACATACCAAAGTGATAAGGCTAATGAAATATTCATTTGTTTTGTAAACATGGGCCAAAATGGTACGTCCGGGTAGCGATATTGGGTGGATGGAGGCAGACCACGTTCAACAATGTTTGCATTTTTCGTTTGCGTTGACGCTAAAGACACTGATGTGTGAATCTGATTCAGTTAAATCTTAGTCTTTTTATATTTATTTCTTAAGACACAATGTATAGTCTCTTCGATCCAGAGAGAGAGAGAGAGAGAGAGAGAGCAGTTCATACCTTGATTGTTTTGCGTGAGTAATCCTTACTTTGTGTTGATCAGACTGTATGCTCATTGTTAAGTCCGGTTATTCAGGGACTTGCATATACATTATAATCCCAATCTTTGAGATATTTACGTTTGGATATCATTATGCTACCATATCAGATATCTAAACAGGACTGTTCATCACTGTCAAACAGTACTTCACTGCTGCTGTAGAAATGATAATAATCCCTACATAACCCACCGCAAACTCGTCTGCTATTAGAAATTGCCCGCCACTGGAAATCGTCTGCTCAGTCAACAAGCTCAGACCACAGAAGCTTGCTCTCAACAACACGCCACAAAAAGCACATGCTGCACCATGTTCATCATCAAGAATCAGGCTGAATTAGTCAATCATCAAAATGATCGCTTACAAGTACTGATCCAACATAGCTACAAGGCATACTCAATTCAGTATTATCCTTGTCTTTCCGAAGGAAGTCTAACAACACCATGGTTGTAATTACTGTCGTGTTTTAATAAGCCAGCTGAAAGCAAAAATCAATTTTATGTTGTTTTTCATAGCTTGCTTGGAGGAAGTTAACTATTATTATTTAAAATGAAAGATCAAAACAACACGAGCTTGTCATAGACCTTTATCGGAAAACTACTCGGTAAGACTTTCGTCTTTTAATCGAAAGTTGAACGGCCAGAGACGAGGTTTAAATTAATAATAAAAACAAGACAACAACGCAAAAAATTTGTGTAATTAATAGTTTCTTGCAAATATACGAATTAATAACACCGCATTTACCCACATGTAACGCATGATGAGCCGGCAGATACCCATATAAACTGTTCGCAGTCAAACAGAAAATATTTACCAACTGTATTACATCATTATTTCTCTTCAAGAGGGATCCGAAACCAATTTTCTATTGTAATAGCAACGTCAGCCTGTTGAAATTAGCCGGTTGATCTACGTGTTTAAGCTCTTAGTAATTTGATTTTCGCCATGTAAATTAGGAAATCAAACATGTTAAGGTGTCTCTCTTTGCTGCCTCATATCTTAATCGTTTCTTCAAGGAGCTCATTTGGTAGATATGTGGAGCGGTGGAATCCTAATCCACTGGGATAAGTTTACCATCCGCCAGGACAGTTCTGATATAGCCAACGTATTAAAAGTGCAATAAATATCCCCACTTATCAAAAGCACCATTTTCTTCTAAATTCAGCGTGTATAACCTGCCCTATTCTTTTTGTCTTCATCTTCTTCTTTATCTCCACCAGATCCCATCGAAATATTACATCAGTATTAACAAGTCGACATTGTGGCACAAATTAAATTGGGCGACAAGATCGTGCTGCGTTGACAACGATTTAACAACGATAACTTGAGCCGTGTCATTGTCTGGAAAACTGCTAGATATCTGTACAGCTTGCCTCAAGTTGGTCTGCAGTTGCACTTTGCTGACCCCAAATTATTACAATGACTCATTAATCAATATTTTGAAAATGATTTGCATGTGCTGTAGCATGATTGTAACATTTTCAGTCCAGGCTTCTTAGTCATTAGAGCGTATGATGAGTAAGCACATACATGAAATTATACAAAAAAACTGCCAAAGTTTGAAACGAAATCATCAGTTTCTCAATAGTGCTGGAACCTGGCATGTATGGAGAAATGCAAGCCATTAGAAAATCAGAAATTTCGTTGGTATTGTACAATTTCTGAGAGTGAAGCAATAAAACGTCAAATTTTGTGACGTTTGAGCATGAATTTTGTGGTTTTTCAGTTTTGTAACTACACAGCCTGAAGTTGAAATTTTTTCACTAGCACACTGGTAACTGTGTTGAGCAACTGTGTAAACCCTGTGTATGTCTGTGTAGTTGTTATTTTTTTGCAATAACTTACCAAAAATAAGTAAATAAAAAAATAAGTTAGAAAATACGCATTTTTAAGTTATTTTGAACATGATATTTTCTTTCTTGTAATTTGTTCTCGTCAACATTCAGCAGCCTAAAACAAGAGTCCAAGTTGAAAGTACTTTCAAAAGGTCTATGCGTATACCTATAATATAATTAAAGGCACAGAATAAAACAATTTCCTATTTCTGAGCTACAGCTGAGTTTCGTGTTTTAACAGTTTGAAGAATATAATGACTCAAACAGAATTCTAGAACGTGAACAAAAAAATAAGAAACTGAAACTCACATCCTCGAAATTCAGATATATTAATTTGGAAATTTGACTGTCTTGACGAGCGTCTCAAGTTAAGAAAAATCTGCAAGTTATTGCATTTCTCTTTATTCTAATTTAAATTTCAGAATGTCAAAGTTTTCGTCTATAAAGGTTTTTGAGAATACAGGATTACATGACATGAGTAGGCGTGGCTAAGCCACGTATTTTCCTACCTTGCTGAGCACGAAACTCGAGCTCGGGAGCAACGTCCCAAAATGCACACTCTCTGTAATTTGATCTGAATAAAGTTGGGTTCGTAGGTTTCAGAATCCCCTAACTCGTATTTGTGTACAAACAAGCTAAATGCGTACGCTCCAAAGTATAATATTTGATTTGTGGGTCTTCGGCTTGAGCCTGCTTGCTTCAAAGTGTTTAGAGAATGAGTGGTCTGGATTGGATCGGCGTATGCTTTTTCTATTTTATTTTCAGAGTACAGCTGATGGCAAACATCAAATAAACAGGAAAAGAGAAATTATAATATTCTGTTACACACAGATCATAGGTTTAATAGAGGGTGCTATCAAATAATAAGTTTATTTACCCCCACCCAACCTCCAATGTGTTGATGTTTTGCTTACGTTGATTCATTAAGGGATATAAATTTCAATGCGATTGTGTGAAAGAGCTAGTACATATTGTATATTTCTTTGAGATCAATCTTATTTAGTAAACGTCAAAATGATCAAGCTGAACTGGTCACGACTATTAATTCCATTGGTCAGCACAATCTCTACTCCACCATAATAATTCCATATTCAGTGATAATGCAGCTATCTCAAATGACCCATCGACAACTGTCAATAAAATACTGCACATCAAAGGTTTCTGCTGACCACTAACCAATCAGGTTCCGCGTATCCTATGCATCATTCAAATATCTCATTTCAAATTGATTGTATAAACCGCCGGAGAGAGAACTCAATACAGTTTTCAAGGAACTGCAGCAGATCAGCAGAACATGGGATTCTTACTCCAAAGATTGCCAGTTCGATACCCGCCCAGCCCAGACAGAGTCGTCTGCTTTGGTTCGTCCTTGGGAAAGACATTAGTTCCCATTTCTTCAGCATGATATAGCCAATAATGTGTTGAGAGTGCTGTTAAATCACCCCCACCCCCCACTTTCAAAAAGCATTATGATGCATGTACATATAAGATCTGACATGAGTGCTCATTTAAATGAAATTGATGAAACGTGTCAAATAATTCTAACATGTACTAGCCTTGATATTATTTGACTAGTTTTATAAATTCACTTGGAATGAAGACAAAAGTAAGATTATTTTTATACTAATATACTAATTTTATTTGACGAAACCGTAGAATAATATTATAGTGAAATTACTTTGAAATACATTCGGATGCTTATACTTTACACGATCGTCTTTCCCCTTTGCCAAGCCATGAAATTTTGCTATGTGTATTACATTTATAAAACAATATTATCTAGAATCGAACTCTATATTTTTACAGGATTCAGAAGTCGTGAAGCTTGGGAATCAATCGCAATAGTAGTGGTATGAGACACTTCAGGGACAATGGGACTTATCATTGAAAATGGTGGAACAATGTATAGGGACAAATCAACGTTTCCACTCTACAATTTTGAAAGGTACACAATCCTTTCATTTTCATCTCTTCATCATTCATCACACTTATTTGGTCGCATGGTGTAAGGTGACTAGGTAACTCCATTACTTCTCTATCTTTTCTAAAACATACTCGAACTCCACCATCCAGTGTGAAGCTTCATGCGGTTAATTTCCGAAGATCATTATTGTACGTTTTGATGAGTCAAAGAGCGTAGCCATACTGACTGACTGAAGTGTTATAATCGCATACGCATTCTATGTGCCCATTTGCCACAGGCTGGGCGTAGCAGCTTTTTAAGGCCCAGGGCTGGGCCATTTAGTCTGTCGGAGGTATGAGCATAGAGTCATCAGAGCCTCCGGCGGCGAGGAAAGGCGGCAAGGAATCTGCGTAAAACGTCCCAGCAAAGCCCTAAGGGCAACACCCAGGGCACCCCAAACCCGCAAACCCGCGCCCCGGCCCTATGTCAATGCCGGTCTTTCGGTCAAATCTATTCCAGCTTTTCTAGTGGACAGTCCTATACCAATGATGTGTAAGTCACCTGTGCAATTGTCAAAGGATCAAGTTTGTTTTGGTCTCATATGCCAAACCGAAGACCTTTGATTTTGTACGGGGAGCAGGGGGTGGGGTGGGGTGGTGGCTCCCTCTCCTCCACTCAAACAATTTCGTTTCTTTGGTGGGTTGTTGGTGGGAAATCTTTAAGTCAGCATTGGCTTGCCGCTATCAGGATTCCACCCGGGTATACGCTTGTATGTTTTTCCTAGAACCCGTTTTGTGCCCGCTTTTTCTCCGCTTGTCTTGTGGATAAGTGTGAGGAGAGGGAGTCTTGTATCAGCAGGCAGAGCTTCCTGGACTGCCTTTTTCTTTGATTTGTGAAGTCACAGGCAGAGATTCCTTGATGACTTCACAGGTTGACCAGTTCGAGTGGGGACTACAATCGCTCCTTCTTACGAAGAGGAATTGTACCTCGATCTGGTCAGTTTCGCTTGTCAGGAACGCATTTGTTTTCTGGGGAGGGGGGTTTGTGGAATAGCAGGTAGAGCTTCCTGGACTGCTCCTTGCTTTGAGATTTTCCTCTTCTTTTGTGTTGTAGTGAGTAGAGCTACCCAACTACTTCACAGCTTGTATGCTTGTCTGGAGAAGGGGGTTTGTGGAGCAGCAGGTAGAGCTTTCTGGACTGCTCCAGTATTTAAACTTCCTTTGATTTGTGGCGTAGCGGGTAGTGCTTCCCATCTATATAGCCACTTTGTTTGTCCGATAGCAAATTAGAAGAAAGTTAAAATTAAGGTAGAAAGTCTGCTATCCTTCGATTCTTTTGTTTTGTTTGTGTTATCTCGTTGTTGTTGTCTTCTGTCGAACTTTTTATCCTCTCCTCTTATTTTCCTCCCCCTTTTTGGTTTTGTTCGTCAAGCTGTTTTCCTATCGTCTTCGATGTAACTAATGTCCTAATGTTGGTGGGTTGGGGTGGTTAGATGTGGAATTGATTCTGATTTTGGTTTGAGTAGCTGGAGGATGTTAAGTTTGTTTGGTTCGATTTGATTGGTTGTTGGTCTGTTTTATTTCAATCCTTCTTTTGTATACAACTGCTAACGTTGCCATTTGGTGAATTTAAATAAGAGGGATTGAAATGTTTCAATTGTTTGAGTTAAACAAGGTGGGGGAATAATACGTTTGTAAGGTCGATTTTGATTGGTGGATGGACTATTCATTTTTTTCAATCCTTGCCTTTTATCTTGTCTTTGCAAGCTTGTGTTCTTTTTATGTGTGGTTGTTACTTTTATTTGTACATTGTTTGCTTTTTGTTAAAGAGAATTTATACAGGTAAAAGTATCCTAAGTCCATAAATATGGTTACAGTTTATCTTGTATTTAGGTAGTTTTGTGTCTAACTTCGGTGGATTGAGATGGTTAGGGATTGAAATGTTTTAATAGCTTGGGTAGGGTAATGCTGTGGATGTTACTTTTGTAAGGTAAAATTTGATTGTTGGTCTGTCTAGTTTCAATCCTTATGTTTGAGACAACAGCTAGAATTGCAAATTTTGGGGATTGAAATGTTTAAATCGTTCATGTTTATTACGGCGGGACATTTTGCGTTTGTAAGGTCGAATTTGATTGGTTGTTGGGCTGGCGTGTTTTAATCCTTGTTTATACTGGACTATGTAGCTGAATGTATTATGGATTGAAATGGTTAGGGATTGTAATGCTTCAATTGTTTGGATTATACAAGGCGGGGAAAATGCGTTTGTGAAGTTGATTTAGACTGGTTAGTGGGCTATTCATTTTTTAGTTTTTTTTTCTTTTATCTTGTCTTTACCAGCTTGTGTTCTTTTTATGTGGGGTTGTTACTTTTTAATTTTACATTGTTTTTATTGGAGGGAAGTGCTACGGGGATAAGAGTTCAATGTTCATAAATATGGCTACAGTTTATCTTGTATTTAGTTTATTTTGTGTCTTACTTTGGTGTATTGAAACGGTTAGGGATAGAAATGTTTCAATAGTTTGGGTAAGGTAATGTTGTAGATGTTATTTTTATAAGGTGAAATTTTATCGAATGTTGGTCTGGTTAATTTCAATCCCTATATTTGATACATCAGGTCGTGATGCAGATTGAAATATAAGAAATTTAAATGTTTTGATTGTTCGAGTCTATCACGACGGGAAATTTTGCGTTTATAAGGTCAGATTTGATTGGTTATTGAGCTGAAGAGTTTCAATCCTTTCTTTATCATGTACTTGTGTATTGTTGTTGTATTAGTTTGGTGAATTTGAATAGTTAGGGATTGAAATGTTATTTCTTACTATTTGTTTTTATTATAATTTGGAGTACAGTAGTATTGATATAATAATACAAGGTGTGGTTAAATTGTGGGGTTTAATAGATTCTTAAGTATTGATATTATAATACAAGGTATAATACAAGGTGCGGTTAAAAAAGTGCGGGGTTTAATAGATTCCTATATTGTTAGATAAAATCTTAAGGAAAAAAAGTTTTGTTTTTTTTTTAACCGTGGGGTGGTGAGCGTAATGCGTAGTCAGGTTAGGTAAATTAACTGTCTATGATAGTCAATGGTCGGTCTTTTTTCCTTTGTTTCTTTGTTGGGGGAGAGGGACTCCCTGCTGTTTCATCTATGTACTTGGGGTGTTGGGTGTTAATTTCGGCTGGGAATCTTGGTTTCGGCTGAAAATTTATCCCAATTCCTGTGTGTTTATCTCTTTTCGTCTGTTTTGTCGTATTTCCTTCCTCCCTTGTGATCAAAACTTGTGGATTTGTGTTAATTCCTGGTAGCACCTCGGCTGCCACGCTGCACACGTTCTTCCACCATGGCGTCCTCCATGATGAAAAAAGAAAAAAAAAGTGTAGCCAGACCGACTGACTGACGGACTGAAGTGTTATAGTTGCACACGCATTCTATGTGCTTTAGGGACTGCTAAAAGTCCTGGGCTGGGCCATTTGCCCCTGGCTGGGCTTATCTGCTTGTTGAGGCCCAGAGCTGGGCCATTCAGTCTGTCGGAGGTGTGAGCATAGAGCCATCACAGCCTTCAGTGGCGAGGAAAGGCGGCAAGGAACCTAGAAGGCAGCGGCGCAAGACACCCCAGCAAGGCCCCAAGGGCAACACCCAGGGCACCCCCAAACCCGCGACCTCGCGCCCCGGTCCATAGCCAAGGCCGGTCATTCGATGAAATCTGGTCCGGTTTTGCTAGCGGACAGCCCTATACCAATGATGTGTAAGTCACCCGTGCAATTATTCAAGCGTGTTTGGGTTGTGAATTTTGAATTATTTGTTGAATTGGAATTTTGTGTACATGGCGTACTTTTGCGTTTGCCGAAAAGTGCAATATCATAGTCAACAACCTTACCGAATATATAGACAACACCATCGCCTTATCCCAATTCGCAGATGACAGCAGAATCTGGAAAGTTGGTAACCCTAACAACCCATCTTACATCGGCCAGATAAAAAACCCATTAATTCAATAGCAAAATGGGCAACAAATTGGGGGTTCAAAATATCCAGGGCAAAAAAAAAAACAGTGGGAATGCTCTTCACACTACCAAACAAACGTCAAATAAAATATCCATCCTTATATCTCTTAGAAACACCTATTAAATTTGTAAAGCAAACCCACCTTTTAAGCATGATACAATACGAACACCTCACCTGGAAACACCATATCACGGACCTTGTCAACAAATGTAAACATGACCTCAACCTTCTGAAACACCTAAAAGGAACAACATGGGGAGCGGACCAACAAACCTCTACAAAGCCCTCATTAGATACAAATTGGCTACGGATGCCAAATGTATGACTCAGTAAATCAAGACTTTCTCCGAAAACTAAACAGTATAAAGCTCTTAGAACATGTACAGGCCTACTGCCAAACACATCAAATGACGAATTACAAATATTGACGGGAGACCTACCACTACACCTTAGGAGAGAAGAACATATCCCACAATATGCAATCCGAAACTCCATCCAACCAGAGAACAACCCAACAAAAACAGCGTTCAAGAACTGCGAGGAACCATTCTACCCAAAACGGGCACCAAACACACCATTCCGCAAGAAAGCTTACATACTCAAAGAGGAAACGCAATCAATCAAACTGCAGGCTGAGAAACGTAAATTTCCCGACCACACTCTATGGCCCAACAATGCCCTTATTGTTAACGTTACTATCAGGACGTTGGAAACGCAACCCCTGAAAACTACTAGCAGCATAAACCAAATCATATACCAACAATATAAACCGCACATCAAAATTTACACATATGGCCCCAAATCACAAGAGCTCAAAAGAACAGCAGAAGCTGTCATAGTACCAGAACTTAAACATAAGCTAGAGGATAGACTACCAGACGGATGTTCCATCTATACAGCAGAATTTTTGGCCATCAAACACGCGTTACTATGGATCATAACTCTGTAATCATCTGGACTCACTAAGTGTCCTGCAATCCATAAATTAGGAACATCCAAAAGCCGAGTCAATATGCTCGAAGAGACAATGCTCATTATAAGAGATCTGGAATCGGACCAGATCCAGCTTGAGTTCTTCTGGGTGCTATCCCACATCAATGGCTAACGCTCTAATTTATATACCTGAAGCACCAACGCGAAGGAAACCATCCCCTCACAAAAACTACACATCACATGCAAAGCATCAAAAGGTGATAATAACGGGGATCTAAAAGAAACTATCTCTTCAAGTTTTTACATACAAACACACTATTACATTCATTTACACTATTACAAACAAACAGACTATTCTCCATACCAACACATATGAAAGTGAAAACTTTTTAAAGACATACTCTAAACAAATTACATACAATCACCAAATATACCAAGCGCATACTATCACATAAGTAAAGTTAGTAAGTGTTTAGAGTCACATCATTAAACCCTCACATACAAACACACATTAGAGTAGGAAGCTTAGTTTTTGTTAGGCCCTCCCTCCCCCACACAATCAGATCAAACGGGAAAGGTTAAAAGCAAACTACATATAATTTCATAAATCTACTATCCATCACATCAACTATACCACCCAACACCTCATAGATGCACAATCCAAAATTACATGTGTTAGCTTAAAGTGCAAGAGCAGGAAATGAAATCGTACAAACATTCTCTCTCTCTCTCTCTCTCTCTC